>CAUYSK010046024.1:0-104803 GCA_963575035.1 Avahi laniger
GAATCTCACTCTCTTGCCTGGGGCGAGTGCCGTGGCATAGCCTAGCTCACAGCAACCTCAAACCCCTGGGCTCAAGCAATCCTACTGTTTCAGCCTCCCAAGTAGCTAGGACTACAGGCATGCGCCACCATGCCCGGCTAATTTTTTCTATATATTTTTAGTTGTCCGATTAATTTCTTTCTACTTTTGGTAGAGACGGGGTCTCGCTCTTGCTCAGGCTGGTCTCAAACTCCTGAGCTCAAACAATCCTCCTGCTTCGGCATCCCAGAGTGCTAGGATTACAGGCATGAGCCACCACGCCCGGCCTTCTCAGGTTTATTTTAAAGTTTGATAATTCCACATCACTTTCGTGGATCCTAGGATACAAAATCATTTAGCCATTGAAAGTTATCGGTGAAAATTCTCTTTGTGCAATCAACCACCCTATAAACAGAAAACGAGGTGATATTACATATATAGAGCAGACTTCTCACTTTCATTGATGTGCTGAAAATCATAGGTTAACTATGAAGAAAGGATACTTAAATATGCTGTAGAAGATATGAGTTCCGGTATTTGACTTCCTGCAATGAAGAGTGTGAATCTCCTCTCTTCATGTATATTCAAGTTAATTTACAGTTTAATACTGAAGGAGATTGATACCAATATTTTCTTTATAAATGTCAAAATAGGCTTGGCTAGTATAAGAATTAAAATGTTAATGATTTCATCTGATTTTGCTTATGATGCAATAATTACTAGAACTCAGACAAAGCAATGCAATATTGCCTAAGCCAAGGGAAGAAATAAAAGAGGTTCAGTTAACAGAGGCTAGAGTGCTCAGTGAGGGTACCAACTTCCAAACTGTGGGAAAGTGGAGAGTGGTCTGTGATGTCTACGTTAGCCACAGATGCTCCAGTAGAGGAAGAACAAGAATGGTTGTATCCATTTATCTGGTTTAAAAAATTCCCATCACTTGCACATAAGGTACTAGTTGTTATAAATGATCTTATATTGTATAAAATAGATTCTTTAACAGCCAATGATATTAAAAGTATATATACCATTATTTGTTAATACTTTTAATTTTGATTTCTCAGCACCTTAATAAATTTAAAGGTTATCCTATTCAAAGTAATTCAATTTTACTACACCATACATTAGTCTGACACCCACATGTGTGCAGATATTTTTTTACTGATTCAATCCCGCTATTCATAATTGATCTGTTTGGGATTTCTATTTCTTCCTGACTTGAGCTGGGGTGGGGGGTTGTATGTTTCCAGGAATCTAACCTTTTCTTCTGGACTTTCTAGTTTTTGTGCACAGAAATGTACATAGTAGTCTCAGATGATCTTTTGCATTTCTGTGGTATCAATTTTAATATCTCCTTTTTCATTTCTGATTGAACTTATTTAAATTCTTTTCTCTTTTTTGTCTTTTTATGGTTAATCTAGCTAGTGGTCTATCGATTTCGTTTATCTTTTCGAAGAAGCAACACTTTTTGTTTCATTGATTCTTTGGATTTTTTTTGGTTTCAATTTCACTTAGTCTGCTCTGATCTTTATAATTTGTTGTCTTCTGCTAACTTTGGGTTTGGTTTGTTCTTGTTTCTCTAGTTCCTTTAAGTGTGATGTTAGATTTTCAATTTGTGATCTTTTGTCTTTTTTATGTAGGCATTTAGTGCTATAAGATTCCCTCTTAGCACAGCTTTTACTGTATCCCAGAGGTTTTGATAGACTGTGTGTCATCATTCACTTCAAAAAGTTTTTTAATTTCAATCTTGATTTCATTGTTGACTCAGATCATTTAGGAACAACTTGTTTAATTTCCATGTATTTTTATAATTTTGAGATTTTCTTCTCCCTCAGAGATACCTAAATTCTTAGGTTTGGGCATTTTACATAGTCCCATAGTCTTCGAGATTTTATGAAACTTCGTTTAAATCTTTTTTGTTTTTGTCTGACTGGGTTAATTTGAAAGCCTTGTCTTCAAGCTCTGAAATTCTTTCTTCTGCTTGGTCTAGTCTATTGTTAAATACTTCCACTGTGTTTTAGAATTCCTTAAATGTGTCTTTCATTTCCCCAGGTTCTATTATGTTGGTTTTAAAAAAATAACTTTTAGTTAATACCATTTTGATGGTGAGTACGGGAGGGAGTAGGGAGGGGGGGATGGGTATTTGCACACACAGTGCAATGTGCACCATCCCAGGGATGGGCACACTTGAAACTCGGACTTGGGGGGGAGTGGGGAGACAAGGGCAACATACATAACCTAAACATCTGTACCCCCATAATATGCTGAAATAAAAAAAATAATTTTTAATGAATTTTATTCATTTCTTGAATTGTTTTTGGTTTCTTTGTGTTGGTTTTCATCTTTCTATTGAATCTCATTCAACTTGCTTGTAATCCATATTGAGTTCTATTATCTATTATTTTTTTAAAAATCTTCTTTTTGTTGGAATCCATTGATAAAGAACTAGTGTGAAGTCAAGACAGCCTGCTTTTTCATACTTCTGGAGTTCTTATGGTGGTTTCCTCTTATCTGGAGAAACTATCACTTCTTATTTTTGAATTTACTTTCATTTTGATGGGACTTTATTTTTTTGTTTTTTAATTTTATTTTTTCCCATGGAGGGCATGAGCTTATTGTATGTTGTATTTTGTTGTCCGACTTTGATTTTGGGTGCTTTCAGAGGGACAAGTCTCTGTTGGAGTTCCTAGGTTATATACAGCTGCTGGTGAGGATTGATTCACCCTACCCTCCCTCGGTGAAGGTATTAGTTTTTGTCTTTGGCAGTGGCTTTTTCAGACTGATTATAGTAGGTATGTACCGGGTATGTGAGTAGGCTCAACATCTTCTACAGTACTAGAATTGCAGAGGTGTCAGCAAGCTTATCTCATTTTCCAACACTGTGCCTTTCTGGCAGCAGGTATTAAATTAGGTTGTATGTTTCCACCTCCAGGGTCCAGTAGGTGGCACTTATGGGTAAGAATCAGCTGTAGTAGAAGCCCCATGGGTAGGTGTCTGAATTTTGTTTACTGCAAAAGTTTCTTTGCTGTCTTAGGCAATGAGCTGGTTTGTGATACAAAAGTAATCTACTTTCCCTTCCTGAGGTTCATGATTTTTAGTTCAATCAAACCCTGTCATCTATCTCCAGGATACACTGCTGCTGAGATCTGTAGGGAAAAAAATGCCTTTCTGATGGCCGTCTTACTAAATGGTTTTGGAGCAGAACATCTTCCCTCCGCTCAAAAGAGATAGCTTTGTGGCTCACCTGTTCTCCTCTGCAGGGAACATTGCTGCTCTGTATAGGCAGGGAGAGATACACTACCTTTCATTTCGTATAGGTGTGTACCCACTGTGATATTGCTGACAATTTACGTTCACCAGACCTTAGATCACGGGGCGAGTGTTCAGGTGCCAGTAATGGTGAACTATGTTGGATAATCCCCAGTTCTCAGGCCCTGGATTGCATGCTTGAGTCCTAGGGGGCCAAACTGAGATCAGACTGGCAAACTTGTCCTCTGGCTTCCCTGGGCTCAGGCACTGGTTTTGGTAGGAATGGAAGGGGTGATCTCCTGGTCCTCCAGAAGGAAGACTACTCAGGCAGGGGAAGGGCAGTAGATATACTGCAAGCCTACCATCAAGCAGCGTGGGTACCTCTCAGCAAGATTAGCAGAGGCAGGCAGCTATGGGGCACAAAAGCCACTCACACAACCCTCCTTCAGGATTGACAGTGGTCTTTGTCCTTTGGGAGTAGAAAGCACCCAGATTCCCTACTCTATTCCAGGCCTTACAGCAGCAGAGGTGATGGAGGCAGCTCAAACTGAGTGCTGGGCTCCTGGAATGATTGCAGGCTGCTGCTTAAATGCTCAGCTGGCGGAAGGGCAGTAGTGCCATAGGCTTGCCTCCATAGAGGACTGCTCACCCTGCCCTCCCTCAGTGGCAATATTAGTTTTAGTCTTTGGGGTGCATGAAAGAGCTTGGATTCCCAGTCTCTCTCTGGTTTGGCTGCCACAGAGATGGCAGAGGAAACCTCAGAACACCTTTTGCTGGGCTCCCAGAATGGCCATGGGCTGCCACTGAAATGCTCAAGTGGGGAAAGGGCAATTGTGCCACAGACTTGCCTCCAGGGAGGGTACAAACTTGAATATCTTTGATTCAATTTCATAAACCTGGATTCTCATTTTAGAATTCAAGCAGCTAGCTTTTAAGGATGAAGTATTTTTAATATACATAAATATATGTATTTTATACTGAACCTTCAAACTTAACAATAGAGTCCTTTAAGTCATGAGCACATACACTACCAGCCATTCGTGTCAATTATGATACTATTGCTGCTGTTGGTAAAAAGACAACTGAAAATACACGTTAAATCATATAAGAATAATGAAATTTGAGTTACAGGGTGTATAAGCTGCCAGGTTATCACATGAGCATACACAGTTGTGAGAGTAGAAACTACTTCTTTCCCCAAGCATCAACTCCAACAAGGGTAAGTTAGATAGAGAGCTTTCTAAAAATGTTTCATTGTGATGAATCATGCAGATTCAAGGTCTTAGACCAATAAGCCTTAGAAGTCAGCTGTTTTTGTATTACTTACAGGAAAGGAGAATTTGAAGATTTCTCGTTTTCCTTAGGCACAAGTCAAAGCTGCTGAATACAGAATGACTGTGGCACGTTGCCCAGGTGTAGTATGTCCTCAGTATGTGATGAAAGAAGAAATGAATGAGTTGCTGAGTAGAGATAATATTTTTATCCTATATCTCCACTTGAAATATTATTTACAACAAAAAATACTATAAAAGGTAGATTGATTCCGTATTTCTTAGTATTAATATGAATTAAATAAATTTTGTCTTTTGGAATTATACTATATCTTAACCTTAAGATGATTATACTTGAGAGAATGCTTGAGAATGAGTAACACAATATAGGAGGAAAATGAAGAGATAGGTTGCAATAACCAACCACTTAGGGCCAACTACGGCCCTGAGTACACACAGTTAAAATTAAAGAAAATACATAAAACAGTTATTCTATTTTTCTGATGTTATATTATTCCATTTGAATTAATACAGAATTTTTATCATCAATTTGTTGTAATTCATCCTTTAAAATCAACTTTAAAGGCTAACCTACTTCAGAGGAGTTGTGTTAGTATCAGTTACATGTTAACTCACTTTATATACCTTCAAAAGGTAAAAAGGAAACTCCTAATTTACTATCAGAATTTAAATCAATAAACTAGTACTAGATGTTTATTCTTTTACTGGCAAACATAAATTATAAGCATGCTAATGCACACTAAAATTTCATCTCTATTTCACTATACTTTATAAGATAATATAGCATCATCTCTTATAGTCAAGTTTTACAAATAGGCTAACTTGGTATAGATTATTAATTCCCTGATATATCTTATATTAATATTTGAGTGGGTAGAAAAATATAATTGTGTCCATTCACTATTGCCTTTCTCTTCATGAATTAAGGATATTATGTATTTTAAATAATGATCATAGTTGAAATAAAATGAGGCTGCCCCTTTCAATAAACTGGCAGTTATTTTGGGATAGGAGATTAAGACTCCTATTTGGTTTGCAAAGTCCAACTTGATATTTTTCCACTTTTGCTTGTGTTTTGGTTTGGAGCATTGGTTTATTTTTATGCTTAATTTTTCTGTGTTTTCCAGCTTAAAAAAATGCTCAGTTCATAATGAAATATTTGTAAGCAGTATGAACAGTACCAAAGGTTTTACTAGGTGACTGCCAAGCCTGCATATAAAATGATCAAAGATAAAAATAAGCCTTTTGGAGGATATTTGTTGGTATGGAAGTGAAGGTTAATGGGAAAATGTGTTTCTATAATAATAATAATGCTTTGACTTTATATAGCTCCTTTCCTGACAGCTTGAATACTTCCTCTCTGCCTCCATTTCCTGATACCTGCCATATATTTTGAGAGGTTTTTACAAAGTTATGATAGATAAAAGAGAAATGCTTTAAATTTACTGTTTCTCACCGATCAACAAGAACAACCAGCCTCAAGGTCTAGGAAGCCATCAGGTATGACACATAAATTAGTATATGGATTCAGACTTTTTCCATTTACAGACAAGCTCTGATCAAATCAGAAATGCTAGTTGAAGCATGATCGTGCTGGGTTGGTTAGGACAGGAGGCTTTCCCAAAAGGCTGATGCCAAAAAGCAGGGAGATACAGTCTTGGTTATATTGTCCAGGACTCACCAATGGGAGCTCCAGTTTCCTTATCTACTTTCTTGGTAGTTTTTCTTTGTTCTCAATTCCAAATGGAGAATTCTTTTTATAATGTTTCACACATGTATGCATCAAGACCATATAAATAGTATGAAGAAACAGGACTCATACCTCAGCCAAATTCCCCAGAAACCATGAACCCATAAAGAGCAATCGTTTACAGCCAAAAGAAAATCCAGCTAGCCTTCCAAAATTAACTTTTGTTCAGTTGTCCATTTTCTCTTTGTTCCATAGAATATTTTGTAATATAAAAAATTATATATTTTTTCCACTTAGTACTTAGAAAAAATAATCAAAACCTGAGAAGAGAGGGGAAACCATGTAAGGAGATATAAAGAAAAAAAGACCAAAATTCTTTGGAATATCACAGAGAATTCCTCTTAAAAACAGTTAATAATGCCTCCTGAAAACTCTGAGTAAGGCTCTTGCAAAGTCATCACCTAAAATGGGAAAGGTTAAAGTAATTTCAAAGGAGGACACTATGAAGTGATGATAAATGAGAGGGAAACAGGCATCTCAATCCCCAAGCTTGCTTTCCAACAGAGAGGCATACTTTCTCCCTAGGGTACAGGAAAAAGCACCTGACCGTTATCTGTTCTTCCAGAAAGCTGTATTACATTATTCTGTACTTTTTAAATAATTGAAATGGAAGACATTTTCTACCAAGGACAACTCTGCTTATAATTAACCCTTGGGACTTATATTCTTCAACTCCATGGATAAAGTTATTACAATGTTAAAATAGTGTGCCAAATGATCACAGGAATATAAAAGCTGGATGAATTCCCACCTAGCCAATCTGAATGTAAGACATATTTGCTTTCTCCTGGGGCAAGGAGATGCACTATTGCCATGACCCAAAAGTCTCCTATTTTATTTGAATTTTTCTAGGTAATTCCATACTTGATCCATGTGCACAATGCAAATAGAAGGACTGGGAATACAGGGCTTATATTTATTGGCATTAGGTCTATAAAAGGCAAAATGCACACTGATTTTCTTTTTCATATTGTAGACCGCATTTGTAATGATTAAGTAGAAAGCAACATTTCTCTTTGATGTGACATTAGATTTCTTCTAAAATTATTGCATCTTCTTATGTTGATTTAGTTGCATAGATTCTATCCATATGATATCACCAGAGTATAACCAATTGAAGCTTGGAATAGAGTAATAAAATGGAACCTTAAGTTTGAGGAATGTCTGAAAATACTGGTGCAAGCCAAAGTTTGTAAAATATCAGAAAGGCTTGAACAGAATGATCTGCAAGAAGCAACTCTGAATGAAGAATCAAGTGCATTGATCTTCAGCACACTATGGTGTGTGGGACAAAAATGGCCAACCTGCCTCCTATTTTTGTAAACCAAGTTTTATCAGAACACAATTATGCCCAATTGTTTACATACTATCCATGGTTGCCTTCATCCTTGTAATTGTAGAATAGTCAGAACACAGATCATACAGTGCACAAAGCCAAAAAATTTTACTGTCTCACTTTACAGAAAAAGCTTGACAATTCTGCTCTAGAGCAATTATTTCCAGTCAGATCAACCCTCCAGCCAGGCCAGGGATGATAAATGTCCAGTGCCAGAGAATCCCACAAAGTGAAGAACCATCTTTCTCAGTATAAATATCACAGTCCCTGGGGAGAATTCTTACCATTGCTATTAAGAAGCTTGAATTAATATGGGAGAGAGCATCAATACAAGCAAACTATAGGAAAATATTAAGAGAAGATGGAATAAGCAACATAAGATGAAGTACACATGTGTGTGTATCTTAGCATTGCAAGATCAATGTGATCAAAGCCATGAGAAGTTCCCCAAAGAGATGTTTAAAAACATTTTTGTTTTCTGATGTGTAGTATACATCTGAAAAGCACACAAATCTCAGGTACGTAAATGAATTATAATATGTACAGGTCAATGTAACCACCACTCAGACGTAGAGATTACTAACTCAGCATCCTTTGTCCTTTCTCACATTCCCAGACATTACTCAATTTGCAATGCATCATGAGTTGGGTGAGGTGCACACTTTCTGGGGGATGGGCATGCTTGTAGCTCTGACTCGGGTAGTGCAAAAGCAATATATGTAACCAAAGTGTCTGTACCCCCATAATATTCTGAAATTTAAAAAAATTGCAATGCAAGCACTATTTTGATTTGTATCATGTTGTAGATGGCTCCCATTAATTGATCCCTGAAGCATCGCATCCACACCCTTTTATACTTCAGTCCTGCATTGTACAAGGGTTGTTTTGTGTGATCAATTGCATACAGTGTAAGTGATGGTATGTCATTTAATGATATTCAGTTATTAAAAGACTGTGGCTCTCTCTTGGGTTCTCTCTCTCACATACACGGATCACTCACTCAGGGGGAAGCTATGCCATGAATAACCCTATGTGTGGGACAATATAATGAGGAACTGAAGTCTTCAGCCAAGTCAACTGAGTCTTAAAGATCCTTTAGGCCTTCAAGACTTTGAGGACTGTAGTTCCGGTTAATAGCTTGACTATATTCATGAGAGATCTTGAGCCAAAACCACCCATTAAAGCCACTTCCAGATTCTTAACCCCTACAAACTGAATGTGATAATATTTTTCTGTTTTAAGCTGCTAAATTTTTGGTTAATTTGATATGTAGCACTAGATAACATATATTACTATAAATTTGT
This sequence comes from Avahi laniger, assembly GCA_963575035.1. Lineage (NCBI taxonomy): Eukaryota > Metazoa > Chordata > Mammalia > Primates > Indriidae > Avahi > Avahi laniger. The sequence goes on from CAUYSK010046024.1 coordinate 8,947, forward strand.
TGTGCCTATTTCTTTAAAGACTACTTTTTGTTAGAGAAGTTCTTGGTTCACAGTAAAATTAAGAGGAAGACATGGAGATTTCCTATACATTCCCCATACACAAGCATAGCCTTTTCCATTATCAACATTCCCCACCCAAGTGGTGCATTGGTTACAAGTGATGAATCTACGTTGATACAACATAATTACCCAAAATACTTGGGTTCACTCTTGCTGTTACATTCAATGGGTTTGGATAAATGCATGATATCTTGTATTTATCATGGTAGTATCGTACAGAGTATTTTCGCTGCCCTAAAAATTATCTGTGCCCCACGTATTCATCTCTATCCCACTCCCAATCCCTGGAAAACATTAATCTTTACCATCTCCGTAGTTTTACTGTTTCCAGACGTTATATAGTTGAAATCATACAGTATGTAGCCTGTTCAGATTGGCTTCTTTCACTTGATAATGTGCATTTAATATTCTCCATGTCTTTTCATGGCTTAATAGTTCATTTCTTTTCAGTGTTGAATAATATTTCATTGTTGAGATGTACCACACTTTATTCATTCACCTATTGAAGGAAATTTTGGTTGTTTCCAAGTTTTGGCAATTATAAATAAAGCTTCTATAAACATTCATTTGCCGGTTTTTGTATGGATGTAAATTTTTTAACTTCTTTGGGTAAATACCAAGAAACACGATTGCTGGAATATGATTAGAATTTGTTTAGTTTTGTAAGCAGTTTGGATTACACCATACACAAAAATCAACTCAATATGCACTAAGACTTAAGCATAAAACTTGAAACTAAAACTCCTAGAAGAAAATATACGGAAGACACTCCTAAATATTTATCATGACAGTGATTTTTTAGACATGACACAAAAAACATAGGCAAAAGTAAATAAATGAGATTGTCCCTTAAAAACTTATACACAGCAAAGTAAAAAAATCAATAAAATGAAAAAGCAACCTATGGAATGGGAGAAAATATTTGTAAATCATGTTTGATAAAGGGTTAATATACAAAACAAAACAAAACAAAACAAGAAACAAAGAACCCATACACTAAATAGAAAAAATAAATAAATTAAAAAAACGGGCAAAGGACCTGAACAGACATTTCTCCAAAGACAAATAAATGGCCAACAGGTATATGAAAAGGTGATTAACATCACTAATTATCAGAGTAATGTAAATCAAAACCACAATAAGATAGTGTTTCACACTTTCTATTCTTTTTTATAATAGCCATCCTAACAAGTGTTAGCAAGGATGTGGAGAAAAGAGAAGCGTTGCATACTATTGGGGGAATGCAAAATTGGAAAACGATATGCAGGTTCCTCAAAGTTGAAACTAGAACTACTATCCTGTGATCTAGCAATCTCACTTTTGAGTATATATACAAAGGAACTTCAGTCAGGATCTCAAAGAGATAGTTGCACCCCCATGTTTGTTATCACATTATTCACAATAGCCAAGATATGGGAACAATCTAAATGCACATCAATGGATGAATGGGTTAAGAAGCAGGTATGCATATATAACAGAATATAATACTGCCATTTGCAACAACATGGATGGCATGGATTTTTTTTTTTTTCACAGTGGTAGCAGATATAATTTCACAATACTGAATTAGATATTAGAAATGGTGAAGTAGACTCTGTATGTCCCTATGGTCTGTAAACTTAATGTGTGCCTTTAAACAAACAAAAAAATTCATAAACTTGAGAAACAACTTTGTGGGCATAATCAACGCTCTATTATGTCCCTTTTTATATGTCTATCTGTGTTTAAAATTCTGCAGTTCTATCTTTAGGATAAGGATAATGAGTCCAAAAATATGACAATTTCTTTTCATTGCCCTTGACGATTACTTTTAAACAAGGAACATAAAAACATGTAATTAGAGGAGGTGGGCTACTGTTGGTGCAGCTATATCATTCAAAACTGGCAGGGGTGGGGAGCGCATTATATTAAGTGAGCTAAGTCAGACACAGAAAGACAAATACTGTGTGGTCTTATTTATATGTGAAATCTAAAATAAACTGATACAGCAGAGAGTAGAATGGTAGTTGCCAGTGGGTGGGGGTGGAGGTGGGGGTCAGGAATGGTTACAGAAGACAGAGTTTCAGTTATGCAAAACAAATAAGTTCTGGAGATCTACAACACAATGCAGAGCCTACAGTTAACACTAGAGTTACACTCAAAATTTTCTAAGCAGGTAGATCTTATATTAAGTGTTCTTATTACAAAAAATAAATAAGTAAAATAGTAAAGGGGGCAGGAAGAATCTTTGAGAGGTGTTGCATATGTTTATGGCCTTGATGGTGATAACTTCACAGGTGCATATTTATCCCCAAACTGAACAGTTTTTTATGTCAATCATACCTCAATAAAGTAGTCTTTAAAAAGAAAACTTTGCATGCTACAAGACAAAGATATTCTACTGTGTTACCTTCTATTAATTTTATTGATTTTACCTTCCATTATAGTTCTATGAGTAATCTAAATTTGGCAATTGAATATGCTGAGAAGTTGGGGAAAATGTTTTTATCCCATATAAACATCTTATTGATCCAGGTGATTTATTATAAAGATTACTTTTTCATACTGCATTGTAGTTGCAACTTAAAAATAAATCAGATGATTTGATATGTGTAAATATTTTTCCAGTCAATTTTATTAAATTCGTCTATTTGGCTATCCTTACACTAATACCACACTGGTTAATTTTTGTAACTTTATAATAAGTCATCATATCAATTATCAAAAGGGCAACAATTTCATTCTTCCAAGATTTTAATTATTGTTCTTGGTCTTTTGCATTTCTGGATAACTTTTAAAATCCGCTTGTCCATTTCTATAAAATATCTGCTTGACATTTGATTGGGTTTGCACTGACTCAACAGATCATTTGTGAGAATTGACGTATATTTATTAAGTCTTCCAAACAATGAATCTGGGATATCCCTCCCCTTAATAGGTGTCTTAAAATTTCTTTCAATTATATACTTTCATATATACAGATTTGGTGTACCTTTTCATAGATTTATTCCTAGGAATTTGACAGTTTTGATTCTGTTATAAATAAGTTATAAATTTTTATTTTCAAGGTTAGAAAAATTATAATTGTCTTTAATGTTTTAATTGTATGAAATGATCATGCAAAGTTCAGTTATTTTAATCTTTTATGTATTTTTTCAATTTTCCTCACATCTGATCATGTAATTTACAAGTGATGACAATTTTTCCTCCTTTTAAATCTTTATTTCTTTTCTTGCTATATTATACTGGTAACTTCAACACAATGTTGGATATAATTTTAATAAATATCTTTACCTCATTCTCAACATCAGGGTGGAAGCCTTCAATGTTTCATCATAAAGTATTACTTTTGCTGCATGTTTCTATAGTTATCCTTTATCTCAAAAATGGATTTAAATCATAATTCTAGTTTACTAAGAGTTTTTTTAATCATAGATGGGCACTGAATTAAATGGTACTTCTTTTTGCATGGGGTCATATTTTTCCCCTTTTGCTATTTATGTGGTTTATCAAATGAAATAATTGGGTTTTTTTTACAATGCAAACCAGCATATATTTATTTATATTTTCTACTAGCTGGGGAACCTGTTATTCAAATTTCAAAGAAAATTTGATTTAAGCTTTTTCTTTTTTTTTATATGTAAGCAATACAATTTATTTTTTTCTAATTTTAGAATATTATGGGGATAGAAACATTTTGGTTATAATAATCCCTTTGCCTCACCCAAGCCAGAGCTACAAGCATGCCCTTCCCCCAATACAGTGCACTCCGCACCCATTAGTTGTGACTTTACTCATCCCCACTACCCCCCTCCCACCTGAGTGGCACTCAATGACTATTACTTCCATGTGAGCACCTTAGTGTTGATTGGTTTGTACCAATTTGATGGTGAGTACATGTGGTGCTTGTTTTTCCATTCTTGTGATACTTCATTTCAAAGGATGGGCTCCAGCTCTATCCAGGATAATATGAGGTGATAGTTCACCACTGTTTTTTGTGGTTAAGTACTATTCCTTACTATACATATACCACATTTTATTAATCCACTCATATATTGATGGGCACTTGGGTTGTTTCCACATCATTGCAATTGTGAATTGTGCTGCCATAAACATTCGAGTGCAGATGTACTTATCATAGAATGCTTTTTTTTCCTTTGGGTAGATGCCTAGTAGTGGCCAGAAAACATAAAAAAGGTGTTTAATATCTCTAATCATCAGGGAAATGCAAATCAAAACCACACTGAGATACCACCTAACTCCAGTGAGAATGGTCTTTATCAAAAAATCCCATAACAACAAATACTGGCGTGGATGTGGAGAGATACGAACACTCTTACACCGCTGGTGAGACTGCAAATTGGTACATGCCCTGTAGAAAGTAATTTGAAGATATCTCAAAGAACTAAAAATAGAAATACCATTTGATCCAGCAATCCCACTATGAGGCATCTACCCAAAGAATAAATAAATGGGACCTGATCAAATTAAAAAGCTTCTGCACAGCCAAGGAAACTATAATTAGAACAAAATAATTGGATTAATCGACCTTACATTCTTGGAGTAAATTCCAATTAGTGTGATTTCTTCTGATAGATTCTTCAGTTGTATTTATTAATATTTTTAAAAGTTTATATGTATTTTCTAGAGAGGCTTTCTGTACTCTCTACATCAGCTTATGGTGTCGACATTATGCTACCTTCAAAAAAACTCATTAGGAAATCCCTTTTCTGATCTCTAGATTAGAAAATTTCTTTAACACACAGCTCTATTCAGTTGTTGTACTTCTTGTGGCAGTATTAGTAAATTTTTTCAAGCACGTTGTCAATTATATTTATTGATGCAAAGTTATTTACAATGTCTTTAGATAATTTTCACTCCTCCAGCTATTAAAAAGGTAATTTTTTTATTCATGACATTACCCATTTGTGCTTTTTGATCACTGTTGCTAGAAGTTTGACTATTTTATTATTTCTTTCAAAGAACAAAGTTTTGCCCTTGTTGATTCTATAGCATTTATTTCTATTTCATTAATTTTTGCTTTTTCACATTTGTTCTTCAATTTTCTTTGAGATTAGTGTGTTATCCTTATGTTAGCTTTCTTAGTGGATCATTCATTGATATTCAGACTCTGTTTTATAATATTAACATTTAAAGCATTAAACTTTCCTCTAAGCCAGGGTTTCTTAACCTTGGCACTATTGACATTTGGGGCCAAGTAATTCTTCATAATGAAGGATTGTCTTGTTTACTACAGTATGTTTCACAGTATACCTGGCCTCTATTCAGCAGATGCCAACAACACTCCCTCCCTCACTTGTGACAACCAAAAATGTCTTCAGGCATTACCAGATTTTTCCTGGTAGGCAAAATCACCCAGGTAAGAATCACTGATCTAATCACAGATTTAGTTCTACCCCACAAGTTTGAGGTATTTGCATTATCAATGATCTCTAATTATTTTCTAATTTCCAGTGTGATCTCTTATTTCACATGTATCATTAAATGTATAATATTTAATTTTCAAACATTGGTGAATTTTCTAGTTACATTTTTGTAATGGCTTCCTAATTTAAGTCCACTGAGATCAGAATATATTGTGTTTCAGTTCAATCCTTTGAACTTTGTTTAGACTGATTTATATTTTAGTAAATGATCTATGTATACTTTTAAAAATGTGTATTTGGCAATTATTGAGTCCAATGTTAAATATTTCAATTAGGAAGAATTTGTTAAATATGTTCAAATATTCTATAGGTAGCCTTATTTCTAAAAAGCTCATTCTATTTGTTTCTAATGTCAGGTTGTTCCATTTCCAACCATAGTTTCAAATTTGTCTCTTTCAATTTTATAAGGATATTATTAGGTACATATTGATATAAAATTATTTTCTTAATTTTCTCATTTATTTTAATGGAATCATGTTCTTTAACTCTGGTAATATTTCTTTCAAATTCTATTTAACCTGACATTAGAAGAGCTTCACCAGCTTTCTCTTACTTGTAGTTTGTATATCTTTTTATGTCTGTTTTTAAGGTATATTGAAAGCAGCATGCTTTTAATCCCATCTGAAGATATTTGTTTTAATTGAAGTGTTTAATCCATTTATATTTAATGTAATTACTGATATGAGTTTAGGCTTGCATTGCAATAGTTGCTTCCATTTGCTCTTTTTCCTTTTTAGCTCCTTTGTTGACTTCTTTTAGAATAACACATTTTTATTTTTCAATTTGTCCCTTTATTAGGTTTTTAATGTACATTTATTTTTCTTCAGTAGTTATTCTAGAGATTAACACACATCTTGGAATTATTGTAGTCTCTTAACTTGTACTTTAAATATTTCCAGAACAAAATGAGAAACTCACAAAATTTCAATGCTTCCTCCCTTTTGTGCTATATAGTCATTTATTTTAATGCCACATATACTTAAACCTCAAAAGATATTTTAAAACAAACAAAAGAAATCAATTTACCCATGCATTTAACATTTATGGAGCTTTTGTTACTTTCTGTATTACCAAGCTTCCATCTGTAATCAATGCATATTGCTACTAAAAATAGTACTAATTGTCATAATAGACATATGACATATCATACTCCAATTCAAAAACATCCAATGATTCCCTATTTCCTATAAGAAAGTCCAAGTGCTTTAGTCTGACATTAATGGTCCTCTACTAATTTTCAACCCTATCAACTTCCCTAGACAAGATCCTCCTCCTGAGCTCATTGAAATTATCCTGATCATCTGAATATATGTACTTGATACACTGACCAAAAAGGACTCATGAGATGTAGTCAAAAAGCGTCTTTGTTTCTGTTTCCCTTGGATTATTGAAACTTTATTCCATGGTAGTCACCCAGAATGAAAATCTAGGTAAGGCCTATATTCCTACAGTCTTTTTTTTTTTCCATGTTCATAGGATACATTCAGCAGTATGAATATCAGGATAATATATTAATCCACATTCAATTGTCATGCAAAGCTAAGACTTCTTTGTAGTCCCCCAGAGAGGGCCTCCTGCTAGCTATTGAGTGCAGCAGGATAAGGGAAGCGAGGAGACAGTGTCATTGGCTTCTTCGCCCTTCTCCTACTCCCAGCTGCTATTTTGGATCCCTTATGGGCTGGAATTAGGAGTGGCATGAAGAATACTTAAAGCAGACCTCTCCTTTTGTGGGTTCTACAAAGACCCCTGTGACTAGTGATCTCACCTGCAGGCTTCCTGACCATTTTATTTCACAATGATCCTTAGCCCCTGGGAATGCACACTCTGCCTTCAGCTTCTCCTCTAGGTGGCCCTATTGGACAAGCTCTAAGATGGCCTATACTAAAGCACTGCATCTGGTCCTCAGGAAGCACTCCTGTATTCTATGCCTGTACAAACTCTGAAAGTGCAGCACAATCATAACACAGAAGTACACTCCTCATACCACCATTAGGTGGCTGGCTGCCTTCTGGAAGGCATCAGATAGTCATGTAATTAATTTTAGGAGACCCAGGAAGCTTTCTGAGAGTTCTCACTAAAATCCCTCTTTTGCCTTGACATAAAGAGGATCTATTTCCTACCTTAGGCGTTTAGAGAGTAGTGCTAAGAACACAGTTCTCGCTAAAGAAATCCTCATTACCAAATTCCCTACTCTTCAACTTCCTTACGTATATAGTTGCTTAAAGCGTGTAACAAGTTTTTGATTAGTCTTTCGTAACCTGTCTAAGGTCTTGTACTTTCCTGGGACTCAGCCTTCATCATACCCAGTGTCTAAATTAAAACTTTCAATTTAACATTCAGTTACATACATTCAGCCCTTGCTTATTACCGAGTTCTTGAAATGCTCTTCCCAAACCCCTCCTTTCTCAATTCACATTCTATCCATACTTACCAGTTATAATAAGAGTTTTTGTTTGAATGCACAACAATCGTTTAGGAAAGAATCTTTGAAAATGTAGAACACCTGCAGTTGACAAATTACTAATTGCTAAAGAATGTATTTTACTGTTTTTTTTTTTTAGCAACGCCACAGCATGGGGGAGATTTTGGTTCTTAAATGTAAATGGTGGAAATTAGATGGATGCAAATCTTCTTTGAACAAAGTTTAGAAATTTCACAGCTAAATGCAAATAATACTGTATAGCTAGGGCAAGTTATGACTATAGATTTAGCAATTCAGTCTATTTATCAGCTTTCTACTTCTGATGCTAATTTTTAAAAAATATATTAATAGATCAAGTATCTACATTGGGCTACAATTAGAACTACAATGTATATGGACTTCTGTCTTTTTAGGTCTTTCTGCATATTTAATATGTTTTCATGCAGTCTAAAGAGAAAAAACATTTAGAGTCAGAATGAATTGGATTGGAGAGTCCACTATTGAATCGCTGTGTCATTAAGCAAACAATGACCTCCCTACACCTCAGTTGCCTAATCTGCAAAATGGAAAACAACCAAATCCACCTGAGTTAATTAAATGATTAACAAGTGTTAAGTGCTTCAGGATCCCTAGCAACAAGTGCTAAATTGGAAAGTAATCACCTTCCATTCTAGTTCTTTCTATTCTCTCTCCTGTTTTCAATCACTCCAAAGTCGTTTTACAGATGACATTTAAATTATTTGGGGGAAAGTAGTTTGGGAGAGAAAAAGACATTTCCTTTAGCCCATTAACTGTCATGTGAGTTGTATTTAACTCAAGCTAGTTTTGAGCCTGGGACCTCATGAATCAAAATCTGGGCAAAACCCTACAGTTGGTTCATGAAATTCTTACTTCTTGATGTTCTTATTGTTACGATTAGTATTGACTAATTCTAAAAATGTGGACTAAATGCATACAAGTCAATACATTTCATTTTTCATTAGATTTTTCATTAAATTAGAAAGGATCATTTTGTTTTCAAAGTTTTTATTCTATAATAAAACACTGTGGCCCCAAGGGAAAAAATTTTTTTCTAGTGTGGCAGTGTGTTGAAATCACCCTCAGTGTCCCGTTCCATGATTATCTTTAACTATGCTCTCAATTTTCCTCACTATCCTTTATGAATTTCCTATATTTTTTTAGGAAGCAATAGTTTCCTTGCCATGTATCTCATCTCTATAACTGAGTTTTAACAGAAGCTTCCTTAACAGCAATTTTAACAGGAATGGAGTTTTCCTGTGGAAGAGGAACGTGACCTTATATTTCCTTCTTGTATTCTCCAACATTTCACAAAGCCCCTTTCCAAAGTAGAAACTCACTGAAGATTATTGTCTCTCCTGGTGCAGATTAAGGACTTTCAAGATCTGTGGGGCAAGGTTTTAGTGACCCTAACAGCAGTAATCAGGTGGTGCCTATTTAAGGAATTGTGAGACAAGAACACAAAGTTATGTGAATAGTGTGTAGTTGGTGTGGTTACCAATTGTAAACAACTGCAACAGGGGAGCCTTATTGTTTCAGTAAGACTAAAGGAAACCACATGGGCTCTAATAAGAGGGTGGCAAAATCATACTTCATAAGGTTAGCCTGTGTATACAATTCTTTGAAGGTAGGTAAAGCTCGAAGGGATATCATTTATATGACTATGGTTGTCATAATTAGAGCAAAAACATTGTGTTAGTCCATTCTGTGCTGCTATAACAAAATAATTTATAACAAAGTAACTTATAAGGAATGGAAATTTCTGTTCTCACAGTTCTGGAGGCTTGGAAGTCCAAGAACAAGGTGCTGGCAGGTGCTCACCATTATTTTAAGAATCATTTGATTCATCAGCTCAGAATAGAAAATGGTTTTGGTAGACAAATCTATGTTTAGGCCCAGGTAACTGGATATTTACAAGAAGTAGGTAGCAGAACTTTTGAAATAACCATTATTTTAAGAATTATTTAACTATTATTTCATCATTTTTTAAAGGACTGTAGCACTTTTCGCCATCCTTTTAAGATGATTTGTTTCATCAGCTCAGAGCCTAAAATGGTTTTGGCAGACAAATCTATGCTGAGGCCCAGCTAACTGGATATTTCCAAGAAGTTGGTACTGGAGCCTTTAAAATAACCATTATTTTAAGAATTATTTCACCATGCCTGATGAGGGCTGCTCTCTGCTTCCAAGTTGGCACCTTATTGCTGCATCCTCCAAAGGGGAGGAACACTACATCCTCACGAGATGGAAGGCAGAAGGGCAAGCTAGCCAAACCCTGCATGAAGTCTCTTTTATAAGCACCTTAACACCACTCACCTGTGAAGAGCTCTCATGACGTAATCACTCTCAAAGGCTCTACCACTTAATACTATCACCTTGGCACACCTGAATTTTGGAGGAGACACATTTAAACCATAGCAAATATATTCTTGTTGTTTCAGGTTGTATTCACTGGAACGTAGACTCTGTGACGGAAATTAGAATGCAGAAGGTTTATCAGAGAGTGCTTTCAGATCAAAATTTGGGGGAGAAGAGAGATGTTAGCTATAATTAAGTCTCAATGAAGGCTTCAGCTAGGAACTCTGAAGCCAAAATGACCTTCAGAGTTGTCCTAAGATAGAATGAAGGAATGGATCTCACCACCTCATATTGATCAGTCATTAGATTCAGGGTATCCCAGAAAGGAGGCAAGACCTTGGAAGTGGTGACTCTCTTGAGCCTAAGTAATTTCTAGAAGTTTTTAGCTGAGGGCTGACTACCTGCAGCCCTCCCAGCATTAGAGAGAGTAAGCCTCTCGTTCTTAAAAGAGAACCTGAGCATCCGCCATGCCTACGAATGCTGACTCTATTTTAAACAGCATGTTCATGCCTATATGAAGCGATCACCTGTTCATCAAAAGGATAAATATGATATTAAACAAAACTTTAAAGGTTTTTCTTTTTGACCTCAGAAAATAATTATGGAGCAACTGCCAAATACCAGAACATTGTTAGGTACTGAAGTTCAAAATGAAACAAGACAGTTCTTGCTCTTAAGGACCTAGTATACAAAATTTTTAAAAATATTAAATATACCTTATATTTGAGAAGATTGTATTTTTTCATCCATATGTGAATCCACATGCCTGCTCTTCTGTCCTTGAAAAAATCATCTTCTGAAAAAAGTTGGACAAACTAGACCATATTCATACTATAAATATTTTTTCCTTTAAATGTATTTCTTCAATTCCTTTTTATTAATGATCATTGTAATGCAAACTAAAAGAATGAACACATGTTTAACATAACTCTAGATAAATTTAGTCAATATGGCGTATCATTTTAATTAATAATTAGATGCCACCCTGGATGAAAATATTCTGTGGTATTTCACAATGCTTTGTTTTTATTGCTGTTCTTTTCAACATTTTTTTTATCAGCGATTTGGATTAAAACAAAAGGCATGTTTATCCAATATGTATATGACAGAAAGCTGTGGAGCAATAGTTACTATATTGAATGACAGAAAAAGTATTCAAAAGAGTTATAAAAAGTTAGAAATATGGGCCAAAACTAATAAAGTGAAATTTAACAGGGCTAAATATAAAGTTCTATATTTGGGTTAAAAAATCAAACCACAAATGTACAAATGCAGGATAGAGAACACATGGCTAAACATCAGTAAAAGGTGAACAAGTTTTAGGGTTGTAGTTAACTGCAAGCTTAATTATGAACCAACCCTTTGATGTGGATATGAAAAATGCTCATATAATCTTGGCATGTGCTTTAATGTAATTAAGTATTCTGTCTAGATCAAGGTGGCTAATTGCATTGCATACTGCACTGGTCGTAAGCCATCTGGAATGATGTATTCAATTTAAGGAGCCATGTTGTAACAGGGACCTTGACAAATGCAGTGGATGCTTGACATTTTTTCCCCATTATGGACATCAGATACCCGCTTTCTCAGACCCTGGATGCTAGGATCCAGGCATAATGCTAGGGTCTAATCAGAAGCACCTGCAGTGGGAGTCAGAAATGCAAAGTAGCAGGGAATACTTAGAATTCATCCTAGCAAGGATAAAATCAGGGCTGTAGATCCAATTTTTTAAAGCACTGGATAAAGTCATGCCCTGGATATTGTCAGCAGTGAAAGTCATGGTATCTGTGGAGAAGGTATGTCTTCCCTCAATTAGTTCTGTGTGTAATTTCAGACACTGTGCCTGGCTGTATATGAAGCATTATGAAGGATGGTAATTCATATTACATCTACTTCTCAATTCTAAATTTCTCTACTCACTGTTTTTACCAGCTTACTTTCTAAAGCCTAACAAATGTGTGGGGTGAACATAGAAAGGTTATAGTGCCAAGGACAAAGCCAAATGAGTGAGAGTGGAACAGGGAAGGGAAGCGAGTAGAATCTACCTGCTGTTAAATGGCTAATATTCAGCCCTTATTTTATAAAAGGAAAGAAATTCAGATTTTTACATAGCTAGCTTTAAAAAATCTTTTGCTTAAAAGACTGCATATTACTACATGCTGTAGAGAGCACAACTGTACATAAAAAAAAGCAAATATATAACGTAGAAGCAGTGGTGTTCATGCTGTTGTACCATATACATATGCCTGACGAAATTTCCTATAGAATGTATTATAACTGGGAAAGATTTTTTCCATTTTATTTAGGCATCTTATTTTTGTGTGTTTATTGATCTATTCTATTAATAAAGTAGTCCATTACCTTGTATTCCTCCCATACATAATGACTGGTTTCTGAGTGGCATTATGAGAACAGCATGGGCTTTGGAGTCAGGTCTTCATAACTAAGTCAGTGATTGTGACCTTGGGAAATTTACTCTAGTATTCCGGGCCTATATTTTCTGATCTGTAAGGCAGCAAAGAATGTATCTCACAATGTTGTCCTGGAGTAGAAATAAATTGCAGCACAAGAAGATATGCAAGTGATGTTATATCTCAAACACAGCTTTATATTTTTTGCTACTGTTTTCGTTTTTTTTGTTTGCCCAAGAAGATAAAAAATCAATAAACTTTGGACAAAGTTTTTCTTTTAAGAATTGTGTTCGCATTCAGTTATCTCATGCCCAAATCCCACCTCATTTCCACTTCACCCAGAAAATGACTTTCCTACTTTGAGTAATTTCTATGATAATATTCAAATCTAGAATTATAGAGAAATCAGTTACTGATTTTTATAATCATAGTTTTAGATAGCTTATCTCATAAAGTGCAAAAGTCCAGTGTTTTTTGGATCTAACAGCAGTGCTAGGAAAGAACAGAGAGGTGGTAAATCCTTTCTGCATCTTGAGTGCGTCAGGCCAACTCAATCATAAAGTTCTTTCTAGGGTGACACTAACACAACACAATCTAGTTTTTCAACAGTTTGTATGAAAACAATTATTGATAGGAGGTAAAAAATTCATTTACCTTTTTTAAATAAGCTTTTACATTTAACTTTTAAGTAAACAATATGTTCCTTAAATAATCTCAAGGCGTATTTTCACAGAATTAAACTGTTACTATTTAAAAAATTATGGAAAATGATATTTCTAGAAATAAGATTAACATATACATAATTTAAATTTAAAAGTTCAAACTCTTCTAAATTGCAAAAATAAGTGAGAAGCCAGGCTATATTTATTAATAGAAAGACAATATTTTAAAGACATCGCTAATCTCCAATTTACTTCATAATTACAATACTTATGAAGACAATTGTCATAAATTGTACCATATATATTACATTAATGCAAAATATTAATAATAGGAGAAGATGTGACTACTATTTTCAAGTTAATCTAGAAAATATACTAAAAGAGTCAGGAAAATATTAAAAAGTAATGAAAAAGAGTCTACCTCTACAAACAGACATACAAGACGAACATGAAGTGATTTGTTATAACAATACTGATATTTAATGAATGTGAAGGCACAAAATAAATCATAATTATATAAACACAAATTAAAATTAAATAAAATATCTGTTTCCCCCCCATTGTATTGGCAAAAATAGTAGGAAATTGATTTCATAAATTGCTGCAAAATTCAGAGGGTAATTTGGTGATATTTAATGAAATTTAAAGTGCACATGCCTTTTGACCTAATAATTCCACAGCTAGGAATTTATGCTGTGGATACAACAACAAGATAATAACAACAACAAAAGAAAAACAAGGAAAACAACAAAAATTTAAAAATTTATCGATATAGAGGAAATATTACTCCATTTCTGTAAATAATGAGATATTCATCTATGTGCTGATACAGATCTCCCAGTTATATTGTCAAAATAAATCACTACCAAAATTGTATAAATAAGTATAAGTATGCACAAATAAAAATGGTCATACAAATATACACATATATTCATTTTATAGTGAATGCATCTTTTATTGGGCATTTATTGCCTTTTTATTAATATATTTTATTTTTAGGAACATTTTAGGGTCTACCTATTCATGAACATAGAATATATTCTCATTTATTTAGATCTTTTTTGATTTCTTTCGTGAAACTTTTATAGTTTTCCTCATATAGATTTGTACATATTTTGTTAGATTTATACCTATGTATTTCAGTTTTTTGACCAATAATATAAGTGGTGTTAAGGTAAATGAAACAAATTCTTATTGTTTACTGCTGATATATAAGAAAGCAATTGACTTTTGTATAATATATTAATCTTGTATTGTAGTACATTACTATAATTTGTTGTTAGTTGCAGGAGATTTTATGTCTATTCTTAGAGATTTTCTGCATAGACAATTATATCATCTGTGAACCACGAAAATTTATTTCTTCTTTCCTAAATTGCATATATTTTTATTTCCATTTATTATCATATTACATTAGTTAGGACTTCCTAAACAATGTTGAATGGGTGTGGTAAGAGGTGACATGTTTGTCTTGTTTCAGATCTTAGGAGCAAAGCGTCTAATTTCTCACCAGTAAGTATGATGCTAGTTCTTTTTCTAGTTTGCTGAGAGTTTTTATCATGAATTCTTGATGGATTTTGTCAAATGCTTTTTCCATATTTATTGATATGATCATATAATTTTTCTTCTTTATCTTGTTGATGTGATGGATTGTATTAATTGATTTTTAAATGTTGAATCAGCATTATATACCTTATATACCTGAAATAATAATGGTCATGATGTATAATTATTTTTATAAATTGCTGGATTTGCTTTGCTAATATTTTGTTAAGGACTAAATGTATATTCATGAAAGATGTTGATCTGTATATTTTCCTTTCTAGTAATGTCTTTGTGTGGTTTTCATATGAGATAATTCTGGCCTCATAGAATAAGATAGAAAGTACTTCCCTCTTTCCTACATTCTGAAAGAGATTGCAGAGAATTGGTTTCTTTTTTTCTTTAAATGTCTGATAGAATTTAACAGTGAAACTATCTGGGCCTGTAGTTTTCTGTTTTAGAAAGTTATTAGTTGTTGATTCAAATTTGTTAATAGACATAGGCATATTCAAATTATATATTTCTCCAACAGGTATATAATATGATAGATCATGTCCTTGAAATAATTGATCCATTTCATCTAGATTTTTAAATTTTTGATCAAAGAGTTGATGATAATATTCCTTTATTATTCTTCTAAAGCCTATGCTATCAGTTGTGATGACTACTCTTTTATTTCTGATATTTATAATTTGTATCTTTTCTCTTTTTTCTTGGTTACCCAAAAAATGTTATTTTATTAATCTTTTCAAAGAATCACCTTTTGGTTTTATTGATTTTCTCTATTAATTTCTTGGTTTCAATTTTATTGATTTCTATTGTTATCTTTGTTATTTTTTTCTTCCTTCTTTGGATGTAATTTGCTCTTTTTCTAGTTTCCTAAGATGAAAGCTTAGTTATGGACTTTAGATTTTTCTTCTTTTCTAATACATGCATTCAGTGCTATAAATTTCCCTCTAAGCACTACTTTTGCTGCATCATCACAAATTTTGATAGTTATATGTTTATTTTCATTTAGTGGGAAATATTTTATAATTTCTCCAGACTTCCTCTTTGACCCATGTATTATTTAGAATTGTGTTGTTAGATCTTCAAATATTTTGTAATTTTCTAGCTAGTTTCTGTTATTAATATTAATTTCTAGTTTAATTTTATTTTGGTCTAAGAGCAGACATGGTGTGATTTCTATTCTTTTAAATTCGTTAATGTATGTTTAATAGCCAGGAATGTGATTTATCTTGGTGAATGTTCTACATGAGCTTAAAAAGAATATGTATTCTGTTGTTGGCGGGCCTACTAATCCGTAAAAGTCAATTAGATCCAGTTGATTAACAATGCCTTGTACTTTTGGAAGTTTTTGTCAACACTTCTTTAAGCTCACTGATTCCCTCCTCAGCCATTTCTAGTCAACTGGTGAGCCCATCAATGGCATTCTTCATTTATATTGCATTGTTTATAATTTTCTAGCATTTCTTTTTGACTCTTCCTTAGAGTTTTCATTTCTCTGCTTACGTTATCTATCTGTTCATTTATGTTGTCCACTATTTTCTTTTAGAGTTCTTATTCTTAACCATAGTTATGCATTCCCAATCTTCTATAGCCAAAATCTGTGCTATATATGAGTCTCATTCTCATTCTTTCCTTGTTTATTCAGATTCTTTTTTTTTTTGTTAATTTGTTTTTATTTTGTTTTGTTTGATTTTTGTTTGGTTTTGCCTTTCAGCATGCCTTGTAATTTTTTGTTAAAAGCTGTAAATATATATTATGTAAAAGGAACTAATGTAAATAGATCTTTAGAGTGGGGTATTATGTTTATCCGGCTAGGAGTTAGGCTTTATTTACTCTTTGCTGTAGCAATATATTTCAGAGGTTAAAATTTTCTCTAATGTCTCTGATTTTGTCTCCCCTATTGTGTTCAGGGTCCCTAGACTTTAGGGCCTAGAGTCTGCTTCTTAAACAGGATCTGAAATTCACAGTTTTTTTTTTCAGCTGTATTTTCTTGTTATTATACATGTTCCTTATTGTTGTGGTTGTAAAATGTCAGGGGAGAAGTATTCTATAGTCTTATGAGTAGGTTTTAGCCTTTTAGTGAATCTGTGCCCCCAGGCTGTGACTTTTACTAGTGTTTCTCAGCTTTTATTTTCAACTCCTTAAGTGAGATATGAAGTCTAGAAGGGGCTGGAGTTCGGCTTTTCCCTTCCCCAGGGTCAGTTAGGCTAAGGTAAAATCCAACTTGATTAGGCTCTACGTTTCCCTTGAGGGCAGGACTTTCTTAAGAACTGAATGATCTGGTCACATTTCCAGATGGGTTACTCTTCCCCTCCTTCTGTCAGAAGAAGAAGGGAATTTTTCTTGAATCTTCACAGTGAGAACATGTTGGGGTTCTTGGACAAAATGCTCAAAATTATGAGAGGCCCTCCTAATTCTGCACTTCCAGGAGTTTCTATCTCTCAAGCTAGTCCCACATTCAGTCCCCAGCAGTTAGGCAATTACCCTTAAAGTATTCTTATTAGATGCCGACTCCAGTGGCATTTTCTGCACTCAGTAAGCTATGATTCTCTGTATGTACCTGATTCTCCCATTTTTAGGATAGTGGTTGACCCTGTGACCTCAATTCCTTGATGTATCTAAGATAAATTGTTAATTTTCAGTGTTTTAACCTTTTTTCTTATTATGAAGATAGGAGTTAGGGCCTCCAAACACTTTACATATAGAACCAGAAACCAGAAATCCATATATTACTTTTTAATTCATCAAAGATTGTGGGTATATAATGAAGATTTTGGGTATGTAATGTCTATGAAGTTAAAAATGTTTGCTCTCCCCCTTCTCTTGCTTTATCTTTTATTTTTTCCCTTCTGTTGCTTTGCTATCTCTAAAATTTCAGTTCTGAAATTATTAGTGGGACAAAATAAGTCAAGCTGGAAAAGATACCCCTATGGAGGGGCATATCCAATGTGGGATATCAGCCAAAGTGGATGAGAGGTTCATGTACACTGCAAAGGCAGGTGGTCAGTACGGAGAAGCAACTTGAGTGGAATGATCAAAGTTGATATTATTGGTGATGGAATAAATAGAACTGTGAGCCACCAGATAGGATTCAACAAGGAGCCCCCAGCACCATTGTGATATTCTTGATAGTAATGCAGAGTCTGAATCTAATCATGAGGTCACATTGGAAAGATCCAAATTAAGGAATATTCTACAAAATATGTGACCCATAATCTTCAAAAGTATCAAGGTCATGAAAGTCAAGGAAAGGATCTATAACTATTCCAGACCAAAGGAGAATAAAGAGACATAACCCTAAACACAACTCATAATTCTGACCAGAATCCTTTGCCATAAAGATATTATTGACACAACTGGTGAAACTTGTAGGGGATCTGAGGATGAGCTGATAATAATATATCAGTGTTTGTTTCCTGGTTTTGATAGTTATATTGTGGTTATGTAGGAGACTGACCTTCTTTGTAGTAAATCACATAAAAACAAAACATTTAATTTGTACATCAGGTCTACAACTTACTTTCAAAAAAAACAGTACTTTGTACTGTGCTTGTAATTTTTGCATGATTATTTCAAAATAAAAATAAATTTAAAATAGCTGATTTCAGGGAGGGATGAAAGAGTCAAATTAACTGTTTGAGGCAATGTGAATGTGTTCCTTCATCACAATGAGGTCTAACATGTCTGAATCTGTTTTATTCTTTTGGTTAACTTGTTTTTGCAAATATTCTTCCCTCAACTTTTTTAGAGATTTGGGACCTAAGTAAACACATTCAATTTAAGACCACTGGAGATATGATGGATGATTTATCATATATTCATGGTTTAGAATTTCCTCTTATTTATAGCTAAAAAGAACAATATATAATAAGTTCTTTGTCTCATATTATAAATAACATTAACAATGCAAGCAAATCTAGAAATTATAAAAGATATTATCTCCAGAAAAATTCAGCTTCAATAAGCCACTTTTACTTTGGCCTTGGCTGAAAGGCAAGTTTAAAGCATAATCTATTTTTTTCTTTCGTGTGTTAGCATTATTGTCTGCAATACCAGTACTCATATTCCAGAAGAGTATTGTTTAATGAAAAGCTGATTTTTAAATATATTTTTAAAAGCAGGGAGGAAATTTGATCTGCTAGCTTTAGAAACTATTTCTTGGCCAGACTTTATCAAAATATGTCTGGTCAGCTAGCATATTTATAGCAGCTTTATCTTGAATAAACATGATTATCAAATCAATGTTTCTGAAAATAAAACATGTAAATTTTTAATTCATCAAATGTATTACTAGTTCTTACTGTAGGAAGGAATCTGAAACCCATTTTAGACACATGAAAACTGAGGTCAGAAACACTTAGTGACTGGTAGCACTTATAAGATTATACCAAATTACTAGCAATTTGAGAAAAAGCATGATAGTTGTCATAGGGCCAAATGGTAGCATACATTCATGCATACATACATCCCTTTTTTACTCATGGTATCAATAAATATTTATTAAGCACATAATATAAATACTGAATTTTATCATAATATATAGTTTGGGTTTTGTTTGTTTGAAATGTTGTCTTGACCCAATCTTGAAGCACTAGCTAGAGGTAGTCAGAGTCCCTTCTTGAGCAGCTGATTAAGTCCACACCCGGCCCACTTCCCTTTGCAGGTTCTTACACTCCTGGGTCATTATGCAGATATCAGACAACTAGAAGCAGCCCCTATTCCCTGGAGCCTGCAAAATTATTCAAGTTAGCCAACAGACAAGGAGTTATGGAAATCTAGCTAAACTCACCTTACTTGCCATACATAAGCTGTACTCCACAGCTCCAGCTGGCTGTTTGTTATCCTGCCTCAGGGTTCAACCCCTATGTGGTCCTGTATAGTACCCTTTTCTCTTCTGGAGCTATAAGTGACAAAGTTTGGCCTTTAACCTGTCTTAGTGTCACTGTGTTTTGTCCTGCCATCAAAAATGAATTGTTGAATCTTATGAAGTAGGAAGATAAAATGGTGAACAAGACCGAGTCCCTGGTCTAAGGAAACTTTCAGCCCTGAAGACAGACAAATAAGTTATCACCCACAACCCAGGAAATTCTTCGGTTCCAAGCCATAAATTGAGCCATGATTAGAAGTTAGTCAGATGATATGGGAGGTAGGGGGAAAATATTCTAGGAAGAGTCTTAAACATTGCGAAGACCAGGAGATAAGAGAAAGCTCAGCACATTCGTAGAGCATAAGGTGAGCAAGCAAAAAGAACAGAAGAAGAAGGTAGTGAGGGATGATGTTAGTTGAGCAGAGGCAGACCCTACCATGAGTTTTACATCATTGTAAAGAATGTGGACCCATCTGAAGGCCAATGGAGAGCCACTAATAAGGATTAGGCAGAAAACTGGCCATGATCAGGATGATATTTCAAAAGATCATTTTAATTTGAATGTGGAAAGCATATTGGGAACTTTTAAGGAGAGTGCACACTGTACACAAGGTCATGCTTGTCAGGAAAAGAGTGCTATTGGCTACAGTGGGTGGTAGCATGACTCAGAGTAACAGGAGGGGACGGAAGGGTGTGGGCATGACCAAGCTGTGGCAGACGGGGGTAGGCTGTACAGCACACACACAGTTCGCTTCCTGATTAAAGGTTTTCAGGGACTTTATTTTTAAACTTCTGACATGGCTTTAATATATCCTGTTATCTTTTAGCAGGTATTGGCTCTAGTTCAGAGTTTTATAAAAATGATCTTATTGAAATCCTTCAGCCTAAACCAAACCTTAATCAAAAACATAGTTTCTTCTGATTCTTCCAATGCTAATTTATACAGTAGTAAAAATGCTGCCTTAAATTAGCTTTAATCTTCATTTATATCATATCATTTACAATTGAGTTAACTTGTTAAATATAATTGATTACAGATTAAGCTTTCCAGGGAATAAATATATCCTCTCATGTAAAATGAACAGAGGGAAAATCAAAGGACTTGATGTAAGCAAATTCTAAACAGTCGACTAGTACGAGAAGAAGAAAATCTTTTCTTATTTTACATGTTTCATCTGTTAATTGGGTCACATCTTTATTTGTGCTTAAAGGACCAAAAATGACTATATTCAACTACCAACAACTGATAGATGGACACTGAACTCAAAGACCAAGAGCTCACCCCAATAGTCTGTCTTTTAAAAAGAAATTCTATATGCTGGGAAACAATTGAAATTTTAGCAGAATGCTATGATTATTTCCATCAAGTAAGTAATATGTTGCGAAATTATGGAAGGACAAAGTAGTCTTCTGGGAGTATAGTAGAACTTTGATAGGCTGAGAGTTTCTTTTCTGTAAAATTGACCTTAATCCTGATTTCTTCATCTGTTTTTAACAAATCACATCCTCAAACATTACATAGAAAGAATCATACTGTTCCTCACTATATCCTGCCATTCTGAGGTCCACAGATGGCCTTGGAGATAATACTATAATCCAGTAGACACAGCCTATTCCAGTGATTGCTAGTTAGATCATTAATCATAATTCAGAATCCACAAACAGAGTCATCATTAATCCGCTCCAGTACCCCTTGAGAAATCTGGAATACAAAATGAGTCACACATAATTAGGAAAATCATCTTACATTTCAGGAGAGGAGGGTAAAAGTCTCTCAGTGATAAAGCTGTATGTAAAATGAAGAAACCTACTGAGTGCAAGTTTAGCAGTGAAAGAGTACTCATTCGATTACTCTGCCATGGGCCTGTTTTTTGTATAGGATGTCAAACAGCAGCCTATAGTTGTTACTTGATAATTAACCAGTTAAAAATATTTTTGATTTATCTGTTCCAAACTTCAAAGAATCAAAGGACTAATCAAATTTCAGACTGTCAAGAATATAGAAGAAAAATATCTTTAAAGTTAGCTACAACATTCTATGCATGCATCTATAATATGGTAAAAATAGAATTTACACTTAAATAAATATTGCTGACCTACTTTTTTATACCTAAATCAAGGTACTTTTTTAAAATTTATTTTTATTATGAAATAATTGTAGATTCACATGCAGTTGTAAGAAATAACAAGAGAGAATCTGTGTACTTTTTACCCAGTTTCACTCAATATCTTGCAAAACTATAATACAATATAACAACCAAGACACTGACATTGATACTATTCACTAATCTTGTTATAGCTATGTTTGTAAGTCCTACTGAGCATACACCAACTGAACTAAGTATACACCTCTATCCCAACATTATTGTCTACACTATGTTCCCATATTTGGGTTTTGATGCCTGAGCAAATCGTTTGCCATACCCTGGGACAAGGAATGAAGAAGGAATATCAGGTACTTGGGGGCATGGTTGGATGGAAGAGTTTGAACATGTTGGTCTGGGGTTCCTGCAGGACATCCAGTTAGAGATGTCTAGTAGGTATTTGGCTTAACAACTCTGCAACTCAAATCTGAACTCTGTCACGACTAGCTAGAAAGCAGGCATTATAATTAGGCCAAAGAAGCCAAGAAAAACTTGGCCAACTTTAAAAACAACCACATCAGCAACACTTGGCACATCTCTTCCGGAGTACCTCTGTAGGACAACTACTTCCTTTATTTCTTTGGGCTTCTATTTACACCTCTTATTGCCTTCTACGATGAAATGTCAAGAATAAAGAGATTGATTTGGTTTTGTCTCCGGCAGAGTTTATTTTAAAGATGCTAACAAATTCAAGTAGTGGCAGAATATAGTTTCTATAATATAAAATTTCAAACAGCCAGTTACTGTTCTTCCATT
Source organism: Avahi laniger (assembly GCA_963575035.1). Lineage (NCBI taxonomy): Eukaryota > Metazoa > Chordata > Mammalia > Primates > Indriidae > Avahi > Avahi laniger. The sequence goes on from CAUYSK010046024.1 coordinate 31,622, forward strand.
CCTTTGAAGGGGCCCAAACTAAACAGCTTCATATTCATTACAAAAGACCTCTGTAGAGTTCCTTATTATGCATCATTTAAAGAGGGTAGAAGAACACAAATCCAGGAATCCTTTGGAATTTCAGACTGTATAAATAGCCCATCAGTGAATGACAGCTTAAGCTGTGCTATGCAAAAAGCATGGCAGAGACAATAAATTATTTGAACTGAGTTGGTTTTTCCATATTATTCTAACCCTTGAGCATCATAGGGACAATTTCCCTTTGCTATATTTCTATACTAAAGTCCAAGGGTAATATTTAGAGTGATTTCCCATGAGCTCTTGTGATGATCTGCATTATTAAAAACGATTATTTCCAACCAGAGGCCATATCTGCCAGCAGCAAGACAGGCGGGAAGCATTGTGTGAGCTCCTGGCTCCAGGAACACTGCTGTAGATCCCTGGACAAAGTGCCAGAGATTTTTTCACCTGACTGGAGGGTTTGGAAATGGTTTTCCTTTGTGTCTGCAATCCATTTTAACAAAATAGTTTCTGTATTTAGTTAAAACCAGGATAACAGAGAAGATGAGGCCTTTGAGAATGGTTGTTTCATCAACTAAGGATTCCTGGCAAACATTAAACCATGTCGCATTACATTCCTGCTTGATTTTTCTGGCGAAAATACTGGAACGGGTGCTACAACTACAGGTAGACTCATGGCCAAATATGGAGTAATAACATGCAACTGAGATTTGTACACAGATTAGATAAATTAAATGTACTTTAGCAAACATTAGTTAATACTAATCAGTGTCTACATCTTTGCTGCACCTCTCATACTCTTCATATTTATCTAAAGCTTTTTCCCAAAACATTTCTTACCCAAACCTGGTGTCTAGGCTGTATATGCAAATTGTGAAAACCTCTAAAGCTGAGAGAAGGACAGAGAAAGTTTCCTTCAGGAACTTCAGAAATCCATACAAACCCTAGCTTCACAATAATAACACCCTGATGTCAACTGCCCCTTCTGTTGACGATGTCTCAGCCAATGACAATCTTGACCTGAAACAACCCCCCTCAAACACATTTAGTATATTATTTTTGAATCTTTATGAGATTGAAGGTTGGGGTAGGCAGATAATAGCCCACAGTTCACTGGGATTTCACTTTAAAAAAATAAAATAAAATAAGACACCTCTTTGCCAAGGCACAAGTTCACAGGGCTGTAACCATACTTGCCACCCAGTGCTCAGGACCATTTCTTCTACTTTTCCTCTTCGAAGGGTTCCTTCTTCCTTTCATCAACACTGGATACCAGTCCTAAATTAGCTTTTCAAAAGCCTTTTCATCAAAGCTTATCTTGCCCTACCAAAAAATTCTCACATCTGGTACTCAGAAAACTCCATTTTCTCCATATCATAAGATACACAATAATGATAATGACCTCAGAAGAAAAGGAAGGAGGAGGATATGTTTCCAATTCTCATTTCAGAAATTATTCAGTGCAGAGAGAAAGTAATATACTCTGGGGCAGGGAAGAAAGTGAGAGTCAGGGCTAGTCAAGGTGAAAACAGACACTGACAACAAGAGATAGACTAGATCTGGCCTTTCGACTTGTCGCTTTCTGCTGCATAGCATTGAAGTGTGTTTTAAAAGTCCAGGGAGAGTTGCTATTCAAAGAAATTATGCGGGAAGTGTCTTTATGTTTTCCAGGTATCAACATATCAAAATATACATTTCACCTCCTTAGATTAGCAGCTTTTCACTGCAAATTGATACATCCATTTCTGTGACCATTTATAGCTTTAGGCCGTATAGAAAACCCTCTTCATAGTCAGAAAATAAATATAAGGTATCTTTAGAAAAAAAATTCATAAATATGGAATGTTGTCTATGCTAATTTGAGAAAAACTTTTAGTTAGAGAACAAACTTCAATATATAAACAGAGAAATGTAACTACAACTATAACTTGATAAATATCCCAGGTCACAGTGTGCTCATATTTTTCTCTTTCTTTCTCTTTTTTATTCTCTCCCATCTTCTGAATCTCTCTTCCCTTCCATCCACATCATGTACAACAGTAATTTCTGTCATCATGGTAATCAATATTACTTTTTTAGAATTTTGCCTCCAATTTTTAAATATTAATGACTTACTCAGAAACTACTGATGAAGTTCATAGCTGATTCAACTCCCACAGCAATTCTCATCTCCTTCCATAAGGCTGAAAAGTGCCTAGAAAAAATGGTGAGTGCTGAAAGCGTGGCTGTGCCTGGGTTTGAGAGATATGGTTTACGGGAGCCTTTAGCATTTTCTTTTCTTTGAACATCTACATTGGAGATGGGATAGCAGTGGAGAGGCCTGGTTCTTAAACCTTTTGGATTTGAACAAGGAAGGAGCAGGAAGTTGCTCTAGTCCTGGTTTCTTAAGTACTGTAGGGAGCAAAAGAAGAAAGGGGAGAGTCAGAGAAAGTTGGATAGCCATCAAAGGACGGTTGCTTAAAAGCTCCTGCCTCCTCTGTCTTCCTATTTCTCTCAACCCAACCCATGTGAAACTGCCAGCTTCTCCTTGAAATTAACCATCTTTTACACAACCAAGAATATAGAAGTTCTGTTTAGATAAGTCCCTCTATGCAGAGTCACTAAAAAGTGATGTAGGGTAGAGTAGCTAAATGGAGACAAATGGGGTAAATGGATGGCAAGAAATAAACAAGCAAATGAGCTTCATACCAGATTTCAAAATCAGTGGTTTTATTTGAGCATGCAAATAAGACTTTTGAAACTTTTAAATTAAAAATTTCATAGAATTTTGGAGTTATGAATTAACTTAGAAATAGCAAAATATGACCCAATTTCTTTTTCTCTTACATGAAGAAATTGAAGTCCACAGGGGTGAAGAGATTTGTCTGTACATGCAATAATAGTGATTAGTGATGCGGATCTTCAACCCACGTCATCTGAAAATAAAAGCAAAGGGATTTTGCAAAGAACTTAGCGCCATATAAAAACATGAATATTTTTACGTGCTAGAGTCACATACACAGGGTATTATGTATAAGGCATTTGTCAGTCAATTGACAATATTTAAATCTAGTCAATGTCCAAGAAATCTTGGGCAAGATACTTAAACTGACCTGTTGTGAACATCAGATGAGGTATTTTATTTAAAAGTACTTAGCTTGGCATCTGGTATATAATCAGTACAGTGTTAGCTGTTTTTATTAGTAGTAAGCATTTTTTTAATGAAAAGAATAAAAAGGAAAGGGTCACCTATATCCTAGAAAATGTAGGATTTGGCTACAAGCGTCAGTTCACTGTAAGCAACAGCTGGTCTCTTTATAGGGCTTAGGATACAGATTACATAAAATATATATATAGGAAGAGGAAAAGGGTAAAAACTTTCAAAGTTCACCAGTTGTAGCCTACAGCATTTCACTCAAGCTCATTAGGAAGTTTACATTTATAATGTAATCTCTTTGAAACAGATTTGATTTTTTTTTGTAAGGATCTTGTAAATTAAAACTTTCCCAGGGGGCTAACCTAATACAAGTTTTTCCAGAGGTGGAATTCCTTCTGATCAAATATCTCAGAGCAGAAGAAAAATGGTTCACTAAGACTAGCATACTGGTTTATATAATTAGCAGTGAATATCAGAATACCAGGGGGCAGCACAAGCGATTAATAATACCCTTGCCTTCAGAGCTGCATTTAGCAAAAGACAGACATTTAACCTACATAAAAGAGCTGTGCAAATTAGCAAGCAGTACGTTGTCTCAGTCCAGCTGTTGTAAAGTATTGCCATATGGCTTTATAGTACACCTTTATTTTACCTTGGAGATTAAAAAGGCTTTTAAAAAAAATACTATTTCCTAAGGTTGTTCTGTGCTACACAAAAAATACCAGCACATCTATGCATTTTGGAGAAAGTGGCTAATGTGGGAAGGTTACAGTTTACACCCTTACCTTTTCCTACTACCTCACCCAGCCAAGATTCCTGTGAATGAAATCATACTTACATCAAGTAAAGTAATTCAGAAGTGAATTAAATTCTGCTTCCAAACAAAGCATGCAGAGACACTCGCTATGGAAAGGGCCACGCAGGGGCAAAGAGAGGGCCTGCCGGAGTTTTTAGTTTAACTTGAAATGAAATTGGGGCCCCTTAGCTGAGACAGACTGAGGGTCAAATGAAATAGTCACCATCACGTTGACTGGCACCAAGTTGACACAGACGATGGATGCATCAACAAATACATTTCAAAATGTCATTAGGATCGAATCTCCTAAGTTTTCCATTCTTTGTAAGGACTATTCAAATCCACAGGAGTAGATACTATTCAAGAAGCCTGGTGATGAAAAATGCCAGACCCAGGATAAAGCCTTAGTTACACAACTGTCAGGAGAGGAGGTGGAACAGATTTGAAGCCAATCAGGTAAATGAACGATGAGAGAACAAATGTTTATTGAGCACCTCTACAAGTGGAAGACTTTATAACTGATGTGATCAAGACAGTTCATTAGTAATTTTAAAAAATCAGTTAAAACTGATTCTGAAAAAAAAATCATGCATACTTGGAATATTATAATTTAAAGCATAAATAAATGGATATTATAGCTACAAACTGTTAATGTGGGACAATGTCCTTTGCATTGCAGAACATGGGTCCTGAAACCTTTCTGTAAAGCACTAACTAGTACATAGTTCAAGTTTTGAGGGCCACGTGTGGTTTCTGTTACCACGACTGGAATGCTGCAGGTCCTCCTCCTGCTCCTCCTTCCTCTCCTTCTTTGCCTCTGCTTCCTCTTCCTCTTCCTCTTCATCCTTTTCTTCCCCCTCCTTCCCTTTCTACTGCTTCTTTTTGTCCCTCTCTCTTCTTTTTACAGCCCTTTAAAAATGTAAAAATCATTCTTAGCTCCTGGCTCATACAAATACAGGCCTGAGGCCATTTTTGACATAATCCATAATTGCCGACCCACAGTGTGGAAGTTCACTGTTGGTGTTCTGTTTTCTTCCTTGAATAAATCACATCAATAATCAGTTATAACTTGCGAATTATTTTTCTTTTAACTTTATCTAAATCATCTAAAGACGAATACACAGCAGTGTGAATGCAGTAAAAAGTTTTGTGATTTTTTTCCTGATTCTTTCACAATTTTCTCACTTAATAGTGCTGTAACAGCTACTCATTTTCTACAGTCTTTTTATAACATTTAACTTTGTTTTCCTAGAAATAATTCTGCTACATTTTAAATTCGTATTTGATAGATTTGCCTAATATGTTACAATTATAACCAAAACAGGAATAAATAACTTGGAAACAAAAATATTGTCTCTTGGAAAACAGTAAATACAACCAATGGAAAAAGCAGCGTGGTACTACACTGGTCTTCTACCTGCGAGCCTTCCTCATGCTCTAGGCAGCCATAAGCATGTTTTAGAAAGAGGATGGGGAGCATTAGTAATCCTGTGGATGAGTTTAAATGCAGGATCATTCAGAAAGCTTATCTGGAATTGCTCAGGCAAAAATTTTATATATGTTAAATGATCAGAGAGATAGTGTCCTGCAGCTGAATAAAAATACCTAACATAAGTTGAACACGTCATTTGTACCAAGCAATTTTAAATGCATATTTTTACTTGATCTTTACCATAACTCTATGATGTAGGTACAAGTATTAATATCTGACTTCTGATATTTAGTAGATATCTGACACTAGCCAAGTTTTAAAATTTCCTCATCACTTAATAGAGTAATAGCATCTACCTGATACAACTTCTTCTATTCCTTTCTAAATATTTATTAAATACATACTATACCAATTAGGCACTGAGGATATAGGTATTAAATATTTAGACTAGTAGTTCTCAAAGTGTGGTCACTGGCCTAGCAGCTTCAGCAACACCTGGAATTTGTTAAAAATGCAAATCCCTGGGCTCCACCCCAGATCTACTGAATAAGAAATTCTTGGCTTGGCACTGGACAATCTGTGTTTACCAAGCCCACCAGATAGCTCTGATACATGCTAAAGATTGAGATCCACTGGTTTTGATTATAAGGTCCTGTCCTCTTGGAGCTTACATTTTAATAGATTATTGTGAGGCTTTTTCCAGCTAATATGTGTAAAAGCACTCAGAATTCTTCAGGTACAAACTCAGCAGTCATTAAATGTTTGCTATTACTACTACTGTTACCATAACTGTGAAGTGGGCAATACTCTAGAATTGCTTTTATTAGACATAAATAACTTCTATCTGTATTTATGCTATGAATATGGAGTAACATTAATCCAAATAGATGACTGAGAGCAAATTTGAGGAGATGGGTTTTAAATTTCCAAGGGAAAATGATCATTTAGGAGTTAAAAATCAGGGTGAGATAGGCAATATAAATGCCCTCTATATGACCCGTATTCAGGAGGAAATTGCATGGTCTATATAAGGGGCCAGTGCTACTCACCTGTACCCAATTGTTACAATGCGGAACTGCAAGCCCAGGAGTGCCAGATTTTATGATTTTTCAAGTAAAGTTGGAAATCTGGAATTTTATATAAAATGCCCTGCCTTTCTAAATATTTAAACCTAATTCAATTTGTGGATTCTATTAAACATTTGTACAGGCCACACCTGGTTCTAGGGCCATCAGTTTTCAACTTTTATTTTACCCATTCCTTTTCATTTTACGTGCATGCAAATGAGGGCCCAGAGAAGTTCAGAAACTTATTTAAGGTCATGGTTTTCCACAAGGAATAGGAACTAGAGCTTTTGACTCTCTTTCTACAACCACAATGCCTTGTTTAGATTTCTTCCCATTCCGAAGGACATTTACCAAAATTTTTAGAGTGGGTGGGTAGCGGGAAGAAGTACAGATGAAATTGTATGAAATGAGAAATTGTTTTGCGAAGCAGGATCTAGTAAGTGTTCGTTGAATTAAACTCCAACATGAATTAGATTCTTTCAAAGATCTAATAGTTCAAGTATTCAAGTTCACAGGAGAGTAGCTTTGTTTGGTTGGTTTTTCTTTTAGTTTACCAACCTGGTCTGAGTCTTGGAAAGAAGTTTAGTTTTGTTGAGGAAAATTCATATTGCTTTTTATTGTGTCTGAATGTTTTCACCCGTCTTTAATCATTTTCTTCATCCCTCATGGCTCAGGCCTTAAATTACACAACTGTAAGAATTTTAACTTGCAAATACTATATTTGCATGCAATGAGAAAAGGCCACTTCATTTGGATGAAAAGAGCTGAAAGCCTAGAAGGTCTGCACGAGGCTGGATTCCATCTGCACTAGGCACTTCACACTGCACCCAATATGGCATTTCCAGGCCCCAAATGAAGTTAAAGTTAGCCATACTATACACCATCATTCAAAGTTGTTTAGATTTTTTCTTTTGATTCATGCCTTTGCTGCATTTTGTACATCCTCCTGACCATTCTTAACAGCTGTAACAACACTTGCGGTATTACCAGTAATTTGCAACTTATCAAACATGATTGAACCTTGTTCTTTTGTGTAAACGAAACAGAACTCTTTGGTTGGCTTTCTTTATACTTTGGACATAGTGTAAAGGAAACGGAGACTATATTTGCATGCCAGACAATGAAACATAACACACAGTGTATACATGCCTTTGACATTGTAATTACTAGCTGTTGTTTAGATTCCATGTATGGTCACTGGCTTTGGCTGTGTTGAAATCAGCTGTATCAACATTTAATCAAAGTCTTATAGATTTTGGTTGTATATTTTTCTAACGTCAAAATAGAAATGCTGAGACTAAAAAATAGGTTGGAAGGAATGGAAATGTGTGTGCAATACATTGCAAAAATAATGAACACTCACGGCATAATAAATGAAGTTTTTCTGATTTTGTCAGTAATGAAATCAAACATCAGATGGAGCCCATTTAAAATTAGGATTATTTCTCTAGAATGTCAGCAACTTCTAATTAATTTTGCTTCAGTTTACATTCAAAATAGTCCCCTTTGCAACATATTATATTGAGGTATTTTCTGATTTTACATGAAATATTAAAAAGAAAATAATTGTAGGATTTTTCCAGTGAAAAAAACATATATAGCTCTTGGAAATCACATTTAGAATAAACAAACAATACCATATCATTTAACATCATATAATATGATGACATTGAGCACCATAATATCTAGTAGTACTTTGCTCCTGGAGAGTGGGTTAAATTTCTGTAGATTTATATGTGGGACTTCTAAGTTTCATGAGCAAGATTTAATTTTTTTTTTTAATTTTTTTTTTTTTGGTGGTGATGGTTGGGACTAGTGGGCAATGGGGAGAATGATCCATGATACCAAAGCCAAGCCTATTGCTCTATGCCTTTCTAGAAAACTCCCAGGATAATGATCTTCTCCATCCTTCGCCACCCAGACTTGTGTCCCTTATTGATTATATAGGAATTCCCATAAAATTTAAGACTATCAAACCATATGCCCATAACAAAATTATGAACATATTCATTGATTTATGTATTACATGATGTTATATCCAGTATTATGTTTCATATTTATAGGATCAAAGGATTGTTATAATGCCATATAATGCAACTATGCATAAATGTAATGGATATTAGATGTTTGTTTATTCATATGACAATTATCATGTACATTTGATATGTAAAGCACTAGAATAGTCAATATAGGGAATATAAAGGTAACTAAACCTGAAATCTATCTTCCATGTGTTTATAATCCTTCAATAAATTGTAATTATAGAACATAGGAAGCAAGTCATTCAAAAACACAATTAGGTCATGTGGTAGAGCAGAAGGGACACGAATTCTTTCTAGCCATAGTGATGAGAAAAGTATTCATGGAGGATGATATTGAGGAATAGATAGATGTGGGGCATGTGGGGTGAGAGGAACTACCACAGATGTTCTCTCAAAAAGACAAAGCTACAAAGCTAAGTGTCAGCAGACGGAGTCCGTGAGTCTAGAAATGTGATCAAAAACATGATTTAAGACTAGATGAACATGTCGATGCAGGACAAATTTAGAGGTGCCAAAGAAATGAAAAGACTGTTTCAATGATTAGAGTCAGAAAGTAAGACAGAATAAGCAAGGTAGTTGATATGTGTAAGGAAGGATATATCTAGGAGACAGTAGTAGAATTAACAAAAGGGGCTAGGAAAATACAGTTGATTAAAATTACAAGCTGGCATGACTTGAGGAATGGTGGACCTTTTATTACAAACAAAAAAGCTGGCTTAAGAGGACACATAAATTCAGATTGGGATATATGAAATTTACAAATAGGAGTCAGCCAGCTGTGATACTCAGCAAGCATCTAGGAAAAAGAACAGAGCTAGAGATGTGGATTCACAAAATGATTGTCCATTGGTTGAGGAAATTACCAAATGATTATAAGGAGTCAAGAATATAACCTTGAGTAAAAGGTAGAAGGTGCAAGAACGTTTGTTGTTGAGCCTGTCAGACTCAGAGAAAGAAACAGGGGATCCTTTGGTAGAAATCAAGAGTAGACCTTTTCAAGGAGAGCTTGGTTTTAACAACATTAAATGTTTTGGAGAATAAGGGAAGAATGTGGACTAAAAAATAGTTTGGTAAGGAAGAAGTTATTGGCAAGTTTTTGTAAGGATGCTTAAAAATTTTTTTTCTTAAATTGCTAGAAAGAAACCAATATAAGAGCAAGTAATGGAGAAACAGAGATAGTAAAAATATAATAGACATTTTTAGGAGAATTATGGAGTGGAAGCACCAGAAAAATCTTTATTCCATTTCCCATTAATATACCTAAAATACTCCTTTTCAGAGAAAAGCATTTTGAACACCAACAATTATAAACTAAAATCTGGTTGCTGCAGAACTATGTAAGAGTCTCCAGTAAGAAAGAACCCATGCCTCAAAAAGTGATTTTAAAATATAAAGCATAAATATAATCTATTAGCTATTATTATCATAATCCACATAATAAACTAACCCACAAGGTAACTGTTCTACTTAGGCTGTTCTCTAACATCAAAGTTAAGTAAATGAGTCTTAAAAGTAGCCCTTAAGATTTTGGGTAAGGATTAGCAAATTATACTTAGAGATTTGTCAAGTGCACTTTAATTGTAAAGACATTAAGAGGGGTCTATCTGTGGCATAAAGTACTGGTAGGATACAGGAAACATTGCTGCATGTTGCTTTACTTGAAAGAGACACGATGATATTTTAGATCAAAAAGGATACTTTAGAGAGACAGATCGTATAGAGGAATATTGGATGGAAAAAAGTCTCTCAGGATACAAGAAAAAAAGAATGAAAAACACTATTAGAAGTCTCATATTTGGAAAGAGAGTCTATTTCTTCCCCTGATGCAAGATGGAAGAAAAACATGATGGTATAGACAATTCAAAAATGGATACAGAAGTTACATAATTATATGAAAAGATCAGGTTTAGAGTTCAATATAAATAGAATTCTATATAAAACTAAGGAATCTGTAACACATGAATTTTAAAAAATCAATACCTTTGGTAATTTTAAATATTAAATTAAATTTTAAATATTTTAAAATATTAAATTATGTATTTAATTTAACACAATTCTATATTAGTATAAGGTATGGATAGCTTTTATACTTTGGATTATATACAAACAGTGTTAATCACTTGATGCTTAGCAAAAACCACTATTTTAAAGTATTGTGGCCTGGTTCTTTATGCTGGCAACGGTCCTCAAAGTAAGGAAGCAATTGAACAGGAAGTCTTACTTATTATTTATTATTTAGTCTCTATTTTTAGGTCATCCTCTTTTTTGTATTTTTATTTTTGCAAAGTTTACTGAGAGTCTCTAAATCTAGAAACAAATATAAATATATATTTATATGAATATGTAAATCTAAACAAAATATGTTTATTAATCCTATTAATGAGAAATTAAATGCCTGGATTTTATAAAGGCAGAAGTTAGCAACACATTTACAACTGCTTCATTGTAATCCGAATGAGACATCAGCTGTCAATTGGTAGAGACTAAAGAGTCAGCATATAAGGCAAGATGAAAGGGCTATAAACTTCTTTGGGAGAGCATTTAAAACATGACTTTTCAACTTTCACGACATTTCAAAAGCGATGTTTGTTTTCTGAAAATGGGAAATGATTTTTCAAATCTACAATGCCTCCTTATAATAGCTAACCTCTTTCTAAAGAGGACTTCTTTATGGGATAAAGTCTTCTCTTTTTTTTATCAGAACACTTGGGGTGTTTTGAGATATGATAGGAGTTGCCATGGCTAAAGCAACTCAAAGGCAGACACAGAGCTGTGCTGGTGACTGTTACTCTAAGACATAAGAAGGCATTTTGTGCAGGAAACATGGTAACAGTCCTTGAAGTAACTTTGAATGATGGCAAAAGTCAGTACTATGTCTCTTTAATCTTGTACAGAGAGAAAAAAAAAAGAATGACAAGTAACAACACCCAGATCACCCTTTGAAGAGAGATAACATTGAGTTGAAAATGCTTCAGACAGAGGAACTCCTGTCTAGAAGTCAAAAGTTTTAAGTCTTTAGTTTTATCTTCACATGAACAAAACCAATGTTTACTTAGTCTGAAAATCATTCATTCAACACATAGTACTGACACCTACTACATGGCTGGCACAGGCGATAAAAATATAACAATAAACAAAATACAGAAATTCCTAATCTCACTGAGGTTACATTTTAAAAGGACAGAGTCCATAACCAGAATAAGCAAGTAGAAATTGTATGCTTGGGGCTCATAAGTGTTATGGAGAATATTAAATCAGAGAAGAGAAATGAGGGAAGAAGGCCTAATAGGGAAGGAATTGAGATCTGAAGGAAACGAAGGAATGAGCCATGTGAAAATTTGGGGAGTACTCCAGGTGCAGTGAACTAAAAGTACAGAGGCTCCAAGGCATGAATATATCTGGCAGGTTCATGAAAAAGCAAAAAGGCCAAGGCTGTTGAAACAGAGTGAGCAAGGAGAGAAGAGTGGAGATAAAATTACAGAAATGGTGTGTAGTTCTCTGTGGTCCATTGGAAAGACATTGGCCTTTACTCTTTGTGAGATGGAAAAGTATTGAAGAATGTGCAGAGTGACTTGGTATTTTAATGGAATCACTGGCTGCTACAATGAAAATAGTAAAGGGAAGTAAGAGCAAAAAGCAGGGAGACTATCAGGAGACCATTAAAATAATGTAGGTGAGAAATGATGGTGGATTGAACTAGGATGGTGGCTGTAGAAATGAAGAAATGTGGTTGGGTTCCAGATGTATTTTAAATGAAGTACTGACAAGATGTTTTGATGGGTTGGATATGAGTTGTGAAAGAAAGAGAAATCATGAATGAGATGAAATAAAAAATGAAAATGAAATTTCCATTGACTGAGATGAGTAAGACAGAAGGAAAACATTTGAGGGGTTTGAAAAAGTCAGCAATTTGATTGTAGACACATTAATTTTGAAAGATGCCCATTGGACATCCAAATGGAGATATGTGTACAGCTGGATTTAAGATTCAGAGGTCACGGGAAAGGTTTGGGCTGGAGATACAAATCTTGAAGCCATAGGGATATATGTGGTGTTGTAACCAATGATTTACCAAGGGATCGAGTATACATGACAAAGGAAGAGGACTCATTCTTAGAGTTCAAAGAGATGAGAAGGAAATAGCAAAAGGGAGTGGGGAGAAAATAGCTAGAGTAATAGAAGGAAGATAAGAAGATGTAGGTCTTAATAATCAAGAAATAAACGTGTTATAAAAGGAGTGCTTATCTGTGTCAAAAACAACTGACAAAATGAGTATTGAGAATAACCATTGGAGGTCATTGGCAATAAGAGCGGTTTCAGGGAGAGTGGAGAAATGAAAGCTTGGTTATGATATGCTAAACAGAGAATGGAAGGAGAGAGCTGGAGACGAAGTATGGACAGCTATTTCAAGGACATTTCCTTCAAAGGAAGGAGAGAAAGGGATGCTTATAAAGGACCATTGCAAGAAAGTTTAGTTCTTTTTTTTAATATAGAGAAAATAACATGTTTATTTGCTGATGGGAAAAATCTAGCAAAGAGGCCAAATTTGATGATGTTGGAGAGAAAACAAGTGTTGCCGTGATATTCTGTAGTAGGTCATAGAGGTCAGAGTGTGATGTACAAGTGAAGGGTTTGGCCTTTGTTAGGAGCACAAACCATTCATCCAATGAATAGGAGGAAATCCAGCGTAGAGGCCAAGACGCAGGTAGGGCGGGATGCAGTGATGGAACAAATGGAAGTTCTCTTCTGATAGATTTTTTTTTCTTAGTAGAAAGGAAGTGGTCATCAGTTAAGACTGAGAATGACAGATGAGATGCTGGAGGTTTGAGCAGAGAGGAAAAGGCAAGTATAGTCATCTAGGAGCTGGGGGATGCAAATGGATTAGGAAAATAATTGCTGTGATTCGCTAAGAATCCAGTTGAGTTTAGTGATTATAAAATTAATGTGTGACTATTTTTTGTCTTTTTTTCCAGCAATATTCCATCAGCTGCTTGGGTATATCCATAGAATTGACACAGATTTGCATTGAAGCCAAACTTTAAATGTTCAAATGCTTGAAAATGTTGCACTTTTATTTTTCAGTTGTACCATTATGATGAAGTGGTATGCATGGAATGCTCTTGATGATCAAGAGTGGTGAATTACTGCAGTTCTATGTTCTAATTTCTTTATGCTATACATAGATTTGCCTAAGTAGATTGATTTGAATTGTTTCACAATATAGTATGTCTTTAAACCATGGGTCATAATTTTTTTTTTTTTTTGTGAAGGACTCTATAGTACATATGTTAGACTTTGTGGGCTATATTGTCTCTGTTGAAACTAGCAAGCCGTAAGGTCTCTGTAGCAATTACCTACTCTGCTGTTGTAATCTAAAGCCGCCATAGGCAACATGAAAATGAATGGGTATGACTAGGTTCTAATAAAGCCTTATTAACAAAAACAGGTGGCAAGGAAAATCACAGGCCTTAGCTTGCCAACTTCTACTTTAAACTATTATACCTTATGTAAATACTGTATGAAAACAGCTAAGTGTGTATTCAATAGCTATTGGTAAATATTTAGCTAAACTTAAAATTTGTGAAAGCATCTATAAGTGTACCTGGCATGAACTAAGCTACCTACAACATTCTTTTTCAATGAAATATATGGTTGAAATCCTTGATGCTCAAACAGTAATCTGCAGATCAGCTGTATCAGCATTTCCTAAGAACTTGTTAGAAATGTAGAATCACGAGCTTCATGCCCTGACCTACTGATTTTTTCTAAAAAAGCCCTATGCTTTTTTATGCACATGGCAGTTTGAAAATTTTTAATTTTGAAGGTAAGATTAGGATTTTTCATGTGTAGAATCAAATAAACTATAGCAAGTATAAAGTTAATAAAAACCAGAATAATACAAAGGAAAAAAGAGAGAAAAAAAAATCAAAGACAAGAAGAGAGAAGAGAAACCATTTCCTGATCAATTGTCCGCAAAATGATGAGTGGATAAATAAAATGTTGTATGTCCATACAATAGAATATTATTTAGTCATGAATAAACCTTGAAAACATTATGCCTAGTGAAAAAAGCCAGTCACAAATGGCGAAGTATTTTATAATTCTAATTATATGAAATATTCAGAATAGGCAAATCCATAGAGGAAAAAAGTACATTAGTGGTAGCTAGGAGCTAGAAAGAGGGGAGAAATGGGAAGTGATTGCCAATGGGTATAGGGTTTCTTTTTGGGGTGATAAACATGTTCCAGAATTAGTGGTGGCAGTTGCACAACTCCCTTAATATAATAAAAAACACTGAATTGTATACTGAAAAATGGTAAGTAAATTATGATTTGTAAATTCTATCCTTATTTTTTTTTTATTTCAAAGTATTATGGGGGTACGAATGTTTTTGATTACAAGGATCACTTTTGTAATGCTCGAGTCAGGGTTAAAAGTGTTCCCGTCACCCAGATAGTGTTCATTGTACCCGGGAGGTAGGTTTTTGATCATCCTCTCCTCCCTCCCTCCCGCTTTGATTTCCTTTGAGATTTACTTTCCTCTGTGCACATGTGTGCTCACCAGTGTTTTAAAGCCCAAAAGTTTGGAAAACAAAGGCAATAATAAAAGAAGTGATGAAAGGTTTCCCTCCATAGCAATTTTGTGGCAATTGTGTTTAAGAATTCAAGAATTTTCATAAGAAGCGATGAACAGATGCTGCAGCTTTTACAGAACTAAATGAAACAAATATCTATAGTTAGAATGAATTTTTCTTTAGACTTCAGGTGAGTTTGCTTATAAGGATGAAAAACTGTAGCAAAATTGATTTTCTCATTTCCCTAAAGTAACCTATGTTGGGTTAAGTTGGCAGGAAGGTTAGCTGGCAATTACTACTGAGGGAGAGGGGGAGAGAGAGACTTTGCAAGTTTGGTACATTACATTGGACGTAACTTGAGTATCTTCCTGTATTTACTGACACCCCAGGTCTCTACCACCAGCCCCACAACACCACACCCCATTACCACAGACAGCCTTCAGATTTTTCCTCCTTGCTTCATAACGGTCTTAGGCCCAACCACATAATCTGAATGGGAAGATTTAGATTGTTTGTATATGTTCCAAAAGGAATCCCAACTGTTTGAGTATTTCACATACTTGGGGGTCAGTAATCACACAGCTCGGGTGATGACTGAGTGAGTCACACTGGGGAAAACACAGACTGCAGTTGAATTGAGACTACAATTTGCAGAAGTGCTCTCACACCCACTCACAACGGGAATCTCCACTTATTTACAGTCTCTAACTATAACGTGGTACTCATACTCTTATATTCAAAATGTACAAAGCTCATGGGTTTTCTGAATTAAAAATTCATTCTCAAATGAAGTTGAAAGTTTCGAAGAAAAGTCTTTACATTTTGAAAAAATATATAGAGGGCAGTATGCATAGATGTTAATATCCAGCAGATACTGATTTTAAGGCCTTCAAGGATCATTTTTCTTTTTAAGTCAACAGCATCCAACTGACCTATCAGATGCAAACATTATTTCTTCTTTTCCTCTGCCCACAGTAAAATGATATTGGTAATATAAAGCACAGTCATTTTCAAAAACAAAACCTAACTTCCTAAAGAATTCCATTTTGGATTAACTCAATAACCTAATTAACACATTTTGTGAGTGTGAGCATAGGGTGAGCAATAATGATTTATTAATACAAATAAAATAGACCATAATCTGTTAGGGAAATTTCGATAAAGCCTCTTTTAGCCATGGTAGTCAGTCCTACAGCTTTAAAAGGAAAAGTTGTACTATACATACTGTTCTCTAAGACTAAGTCTTTAGGACAGTGAAGCAAAAAGTGATGTTATCATCTTCACTAAAGAAAAAAGAAAGAATAGATAGTAAAGCTTGGAATATAAATCTAATGCAGGGTGTCAAATAGATTTAACCATATGAACAAAGAACTTAACAGTGGCTGTCTAGAATATGGACTTGAAGATTCTGAGGCTATGTCCAGTTCCCTAATTAATTAGACATGTCTGCCTGGGCTTTAGAGGTAGGGAGTGGGTAGAATTTCTATATGATATCAATTTCTTTTTCAGTCCTAAATATCCATACTGTCTCTACCTCAGTTAGGCCACCACACTAAGTCTGACTGAGAGCTCAACCTTCCGTTAAAATGATTTTATGAAAAAAAGAATTTTCAGGAAACCTAGAATACATCAAATGAGACTCTCTTGAGGAAAACTCAACAATAAAATTCATGTTTCAAAAGGAAAAAACACACATCTGAAAGCTGAGTGAACACTCAGAGAATACTTCCCCAGGATGTTAATTTTCTTGGTCTAAGTATGCATGGTAATGCATCAGAATGCAAGGCCTTAGAAAAATAACCAGCCTATTGTCCTTCTTTATTTACATATATTCTTGTCGCCTTTCATTTATTCCTTGACTTTAAGACTCCTAAGATCACTAAAGTCTTTTTTAATACTTTTGCTACTCAGGTATTTTCTCATAAAGTTGCCCATTTTTCTTATGAATTTTTGTCATTTCGTCCAGCAAATCAAAATATTTGACATGGAATAAAAATCAATCAAAACTACATTTTTGGAATATATAATATATAGACAAGCATTCTTGGTTGTCTGAATCGTATTATATAGCTGTGGTTACTAAATAACATATTTTTTGTTTTACTTGAGCAGCATTTGCAATTTCAGTCATTAAATGAGCTTTGCAGGTGTGCAAATACCCTGTTAATCCCGGTGTTTTCCGAAAGACTGCTAGCCACATCAACCGATACTTGGGAAGACTGGCAAAATGGAGAAGCGTTTTCAAAGCCCAACAATAAATTAGTAAGATGAGTTATGTAACAACTGGAACTTTGTTGAGTTGAAAAATAAGACCACCTGAAATTTTATTTTCCTAAGTCATCAAGGATTGGACTTTTAAATGTAAAACCAGATATGATCGTTCTTGTCTGTCCTTTGCTTTTACTTTCATGTAAACACTATTTTCTTGATGGGAGTGTTGGGGGTGGGGAGTCCCTAACCTGTGCTTCTCATTACAAAAAGTACCATTCAGGCTGCTTTGGTAAGTTTTGGTCTGAGACTTTTTTTAAGGTGCACTTGTGTGCAGTAGAGAGAAACCATCTTTACATCTTTAGGGTGATAAGGGGTTTTTAGAAAATGCCAATGAAACTATTTAGATGACACACAGAAACTAGTAAAAATAAAACAAAAACAAAAACAAAAAGCACACATCTACTTTTTCAATGTGTTTTTAATGGTCTTTCCACACTATGTTCTAGGTGATCACACAAAGAGCTTTAAGGTAACTGTGCTCTTTACTATTTCTACTAGAGAAAAGTAATCTGATATGTAATTCCCATTGTAGAGTTAGCCTAAGCTGTGAACTTCTAAAATGTGTCAGTAAAAAAAGTCAGGCTTTATATTACTTTGTAGCAGCCAAGAATTCAGGTTATATTTTGGACTCCAATTCTGTAAATTATATAGGAGAATAATTCACTCAGGTCTACATAAGGGGGTTAAGAATGCCTCTTATACTTGGATGTTATGAAAATGACTTGAAAAATCACAAGTTGTTAGGTATTACTGCCTCCCCAGTGGTGCTGGGACATCAATTGTTTTTAAATTATCCCATACATTATTAGTCCTTATGAATTTGCAGTAATTGACTCACTATGAATTTGGTAACCCTTTGTATAAACAATTCCCCTCGAAAGAGAGTATGAACGTAGCGCTAAGAAGCGTATAGGCATCTTAAACATCCTTTGATGATCAGCCTAAGAGAATACTGTTTATTTTTTTGCTGCATGTGAAAGTTCATTCTCAGTATCAAGTTTATTTTGTCCACTAACTTTGTTAACCTTTTCAGTTTCTTCAGTATTTGGTGTCTTTTCACAAAGAGCTGTTAGGATAGAACAGTTGCATCCAGGGTTAAAGGTCAGAGCCATTACCATGTTAACTTGAGGCATATATACTATTTCTTGAGCTCACAATGTGTTTTTGATTACTTTTTTAAAATAAAAAATGCCAAAAATACTATAGCAATGTACTAGTCATCTATGAAGCCTCTATATCTACTATATTTTATATAAAACACTTAACATATTTCAATTTCTAATGTCACTAAGAAGGCCAGGAAAAATGCAGTTTTTTATGAAAAGAATCATTTTTATGATTTTATTTTAGCTAATATATTTGAACTTGTGATGAAACTTCAGAAATTTGCTTTTTCAAAAAATGGTGTATTTCTACTGATCTTTTAAAATAATATTTATATGAGCATGGTTAATGACTGAAACAATAACCATTCTTATTGAAATCATACTATCATAATGAATAACTGAGAGATATTTTCTTGTAAAGATTTACTGCTAATCCCTTGGTTGTAATTCGTTTCAC
Source organism: Avahi laniger (assembly GCA_963575035.1). Classification (NCBI taxonomy): domain Eukaryota; kingdom Metazoa; phylum Chordata; class Mammalia; order Primates; family Indriidae; genus Avahi; species Avahi laniger. The sequence goes on from CAUYSK010046024.1 coordinate 50,524, forward strand.
TTAAGAAACATTCAGCCTGTCACTTAGAAACAGTATTTGCAGACTTCACCAGGGTAACAGCTCTAATCCTTAAGGTAATCATCTTTCACCCTCCTCTCCAGTTCTTTCTCCTTTTAAGTCCTCACTGGTCTTTTTAGAAAAACAAAAACTAGAAGACAGCTATTATTCTCCTCCATGGGATAGTCTACGCCATTCAGGCAAGTAATATCGTCTTCTGTTTACCTTCATCTAAAACAAGTGCACAAGGTCACCCTCTTCATGCTGATGTTTTCCTAAAGCAAAAAGAAAGACTATGTCAGGAGTCAGCCAGATTGCCAACTATGAGAACCTGAGAAGTCAACTCCATTTGCCTTTTTTATTTTTGCATTTGATACCCATGGGGGAGGAGAATAAGAAGAAAATGATAAAGAGGAGAAGGTAGAGAAAGAGAAGGAGGAGGAGGAGGAGGAGGGGAAAAGCCATGTTTCTTGTGTCAGAACTCACATGCTAAATCAGTCTGAATATCTTTTTTTACTTCTGTTAATATTTATTAACAACATTCCAAAGGTATGCTGTTATGTGTACCATGAACAGCGATAGGGCAAAAATAATTTTTACTTCATTATTTTATTTAATGCTGGCATTTTCCAATATAATTTCAGACCGAAGAAGTACTTGTACTTAAAGAGTGGAAAGTACTGTACATAGAGTGGATTAAATGTTTTCATACACCATAGAAAAGGACAGGACTGCATACAGAGTATGTGTGTGTGGGTGTCTGTATATGTGTGTGTCTCAAAAAAAAAAGACTTGTCAAGTGAATGAAAGGCATTTCAGAATTCTGTAGCAGGCGTGAGTTCTTTAAGACTCTAAAACTATTTGGTTTCTTTTAGCGTTTTTAGTCATCTACCCACATTCATCATTGGCATTAGCTGAAGAAATATAAATCATGCATAGGCATGACCAATGGTAGACGATTGACTACAATTAAAATACATGTAATTTGATAATGGATGCTAGACTCTCTCTAAATAACTAGGCAATCTCTGTAATCAAAAAATCTTCTAGATAATGAAAAGACAAAATTTTGATTCTGAATCTCAAGTTTGTGTTAGATTCTAGAATTTATTTAAATTTCTACTTTTCAAAAAACATAACCTTAGTCCATATAAATTTAGAAAAATCACTCCCCAACCACCAGAAAACTTATTTTCAAACAACTTTCATGTGTGGAAATAAGAATTAATCTACATTATACATTTACCATACTTTTCCAAATGTTTGCTTTTTCCCATATTCTTTTATTTGAATCTACACATGATTCTAAGTTAGAAACTTTCAAATCCCTGGCCCTCTCTTTTGTCAGTCAGTCACCAAATTCTTTCAACTCTACCTTCTAAAATTCTCTGCTGTCCATGGATCTCCTTCACTGCTATCGCCTTAGTTAAAATCCTCATGGAGTGCTAAGCTACATTACTCAGTGGGCAACAAAACCATGTTCTTTGGGTGTCAGTAAAGCAAACACAATATAAAATATAAGAAAATCTTAGGTTCAATGAATTTATACAGAATTTTGAAATTAGAATCTCTGGAAAGCAGTTATAATTATGACATTTAAATTATATATGTTATTTTAATCTCGACATTTGTGTATGTTTTGTATATTTTTTAGAATTGTATAAAGTGTACTCCAGAATCTTTTCAAAGTTTTGGTCTTTTAAAAATTCTATTCAAGCTTTTACATGCCCTTCTTACTATTACCAGTGAAATATTTCCAGAAACTCATCGATTGTATCGTTCATCTGTTTAACGGTATTGATGGGTCCCTAACACCAAAAGGGAAGGTTCACACGCCTTAACTTCACAAACAAGGTCCTCAGTGGCATAGCCAGAGCTTGTCTCCCCAGTCTCAACTTCACACATCCATCCTTTGTCCTTTAGTCACACTGAACTCTATAAGTTCTTCAAGCACAGAGATTTTTTTCGTCATTATTTCTCTTGAATTTTCCAATAGGATCTTACGTACTGCTCTTCTTCTTAAAGGTGAGCATAAAAACTAACTACAGGCAAATAGTCTTAAGCCTTCATTAAATTTAGATCATTTTTATTTGGACCAGTACTGAAACTTCTTTTGCCTATTCTCTTTTGACATTTTACACATGGAAGCTCCAAACAATCCCTCCTTTGATATACTCCACAGATGACATTTCAACTGGCAAAATCTTTCCTCAGGTATTTTGTTTTTATAAAAGCAGGATGTGGCTTCTTCAACCTGACCTTTCGACACTCTTATTATTGTAAAAATACATAAGTGAATTATAAAAATCCATTTATTGACTCACATGTTGATTCACTAGAAAAAATCAGCAAAAATGTCACCGCAACTTCTATGTACCACACCCAAAAGGAGAAACTTCATGCACTACCATACTATTAAGTAGCCTCAGAGATGCCTACCCACTGTTTTAATACTGATTTCCCCAATGAGGTCATGTGAACAAAACCTCATATTCCCACAGAAAATGGCTCTCTCTTGAAGGAAAAGGAGCTTACTCCCTCGAGCTGCTGATAGCCACATGCACAAACCTTAGGAACAGGGCCAGACCAAGATCTGTGGGCACTCAAGACAAGCTAATAATTTGACATTGCTTTAAACCTATATTCTTCAAAGTTTGGCTAGCTCACTACATATTTAGAAAAGAGGCTTAGAACTCAATAAGAAAAAGGCAAAAAATAAATATTCTTGCAGTTTCTCTTCTGTTGTCATAAAAAATCACACAAAAATAAAAACCTCTGGGCCTGTGATGATAAATTTTATGTGTCAATTGGACTAGGCCATGGGATGTTCAGACAGTTGGTCAACCATTCTGGGTATTTCTGTGAATGTTTTTGGATGAGATTAACATTTAAATTGGTGGACTCAGTGAAGCAGACTGCCCTCCCTAATGTGAGTGAACTTCATCCAATCAGCTGAAGGCCTGAATACAAAAAAAAGGCTGGCTCTTTCCTGAGTCTGAAAGAATTCTCTTGTCCAGTGGCCTTCAAATTGAAACATCAGCTTTTATTTCCTGCCTTTGAATTTGAACTAAAACATCAGGGTTTTGGGGGTGTTCCAAGACTGCCAGCCTGCAGACTGAAACCACACCGTGGGCTCTCCTGCAAATGGCTAATCCAGGAAAAAACAAAATGAAATAAAACATAATACTAAAAAAGTACTAAAATATTTTTTAAAAATGTCAAAGATGTTTATTTCAAGAAAGCAATAAAGTTTCAATATTAGATCTATTAATATAATTCAACATACAAATGGATCCAGAAAGAAAAATCACAGTTATGAAAATGCTGAAAAAGGATTTGATAAAAAAAAACATTACCCTTAATAATTTCCTCATTGTGTATATATTTCTATATGTATGTAAGTGTGTGTGCATGTACACATGTACACATGTGCATATGTTTAAGTATACAGACACACACAAGCACTGGCACACATACACCTCCCTGTATTTCAGGCTTAATGCTGAAATACCAAGAAGATCCTCAGCAAAGTCAAGATTGAGACAAAGATGTGCACTAGTCCCATAATCATTTAACACTATATAATCAGTACTAGCATTACAGTTAGACTAAGAAAAGAAATTGGAAGTACAAAAGTTAAAGAAGTTTAAAAATAGACTTAGCTGCAGTTGGCATGATTGTATGCATTGAGAATCTAAGACAATTAACTGATGATTTAAAGAATTCAGTAAATTGTCAAGGACAATCTGAAATCAATATCTTTCATATAGATACACAATAAATAAGGAGATACAATGGAAAAAAATCCTCTTTTATTGTAATGAATAACTGAAACAATAAAAATATTTAAAAACTTGTCAAGTGGTAAACTTGCAAGAAATGTACAAGATCTGTAAGAAGCAAGCTTTAAAACACTACTAAATGATACAAGGAAGATTTGAAAATACGAATAACATTTTTCCAAAAGGAAATCTAAAAATTTTCAAGTAACCAATACATTCAATTCTACTCATAAAAAAGTCAGTAAAATGTTTTTGTTTTTTAAAAGACAAGCTGATTTTAACAATTATGTGGAAAAATAAAAACAAAAAATTAAAGTGAAATAAAGGATGAGAGACCCCAGTGTTGCCACATGTTAAAACATATTCAAAAGCAATAGTAATTAGAACAGTGAAATAATAGTGCATGAAGAAATAAACATATAATTTGAAAAGAACACAATGTCCAAAAATTGATCCAAATATTTAGGAAACTGTCTCTCAACAGTTGCAATTCAATCATTAAAGGAAAAATTATAGATTGTTTAAGAAATTGTGTTGGGAAAAACGGCTAGCTATTTAAGATAAAACATTAAGTTGGTTATGTATCACAAATCTTATACAAAAATAAATCCCAAATGGATGAAAGATTTGAATTTGATAAATAAAATGGTATAAACACTAGGAGAAATATTGTTAGCATGTTTATTATATAATTGCTGAATATTAAAGATATTTTTGGACCTAAGAAACTGTGTAAGACACTGATAATATTATTTGCTTTTAGAAAGATATGTTGGCTTTACTGATCTGTCAGCATGGTTAGGCTACAGTCTCCAGTTGTTCGATCAAGCACTAATCTAGGTGTTGCAGGGAAGGTATTTTCCAGATGTAATAAAAGCTCCTAATTAGTTGACTCTTAAGTAAGAGAGGTTATCCTGGATATTCTACATGGGTCTGACTGAATCCACTGGAAGGCAAAAAAAGCAGGGCTAAGATTTTCTGAGGGGAAAAAAAAAATTCTACCTGTGGTCAACAGCTTTTGTCTGTGGCTGTGGAGTTCCATGCTGCTTGTGGTCCTCCTTTCCCAATGGTCTGCAGGTGATCGCTGCAGCCTGTGCCCATGGCTTTGAGCTTGCCTATCATCTTTCCTTCTTGACCGGCTACTTTGCAGATTTTGGACTTGCTTTGACAGATCCCACAATCTTGTAAGCAAATTCCTTGTAATAAATAAATGAATAAATAAGTATATAAATAAATAAATATTTAATATTTTATCTTATACATATGCATATAAGGTTTTATGTATATTTCTATATACTTTACATACGTGTGATTTCCTGCCTCCTACTGATTCTGCTCTTTTTGTTGAATCCTGGCTGATCCAGAAGGGTAACTGTGTGTTTAGGATGACAGACCTGGGAGAGAAACTTTTTGAATATCCACTTTTATACCTTTAAAATTGGAAAAATGTGAATATATAATATTACTAATTCAAAAAAATAAACCAAATATTTTGAAATGTGTGTCCTAAACACAAAGTATTAAGACCTCTGCATTAATGAATAGAGATGTGTTCTATCCCTTTTAAAAGAACTTACAAACCTTTTGTTTTCCTATTTTCTAACAAAATTAAATCCAGTATTTACTCAAGACCCTGATATTTACTATGCATTTGCTTACACATAGTTATAATCTGAATTCAAATACCTGCAATTTTGAACATCTTGTATTGAAAACTTGGCATCTATCTTGACACATAGAAAAGGGCATTGGCTCTTCCTAAGACTCTATCCTTACCTCCTAGCATGAATTAGCCTTCATTTATCTACTTGTCTTGCTCTCCCTAAGCCCACCCCTCTGCCAATAGCAGTATAGAATGGTAGAGAACCCTGTCCTTAGTATGGGAACATCTGGGTTTCTATCTGACCATATTTATCAATTTTTTGATCTATCATATTTCTCCAAACTGTTTTATGTGTCAGAATAATCTTCAGTATAATGGCAATAAAAATAGCTGCTCTCTACACCAAGTGGCATGATAAACCCACAAGCATTTGAAAACTGTGAAGTGCTGAGTAAGTGCAAGTGATTGCTTTTATTATTGTTAGTTATTTTAGATTTGAATTTATTTGTACTTGGACTGTAATTTTGTGACTAAAAATCAAGAAGAAAAATGAAAGAAAGAAACAGGTTATTTAATAAGTGTTCACTCTATGTAGCCTGCTTTCTATATCTAACCTCATTTAATATAACAACTCTGGAAGCTAAGTTAACTCTGCCAGAGTCCCAGAACAAGAAAAAAAGCAAAGATAAACTTTGAAAATAAAACTTCCTGCCTTCGAAGTTGGTACTACAATGGAATGACCATACAAATAACTTTCTTTCTTTATTTATATTTCACAAACATAAATATATATTCAAAAGAACCCAAATCATTAAACCCAAAGAACTATAAGGTTTAAGTTAGTTTAAGTAATGTTCTACATTAGAACCACTTAATTAGCTTATTAAAAAAATCTCACTGTCCTTGTTTGTTGTTGTTTTGTGTACTCAACAATAAAAAAAAAGAGACTGGTACTTCTTTGAGATCCCATATGATAAAGAAAGACAAATCAGACTAAAAGACAGAGATTGCATTGAAGTGTCCATTTGGCTGGTTGAAGAGAAACACTGAAAACTTTGTTCAAAATGATTCTGGTCCAAGCCTTGTGGATTTTCTCAGCAATAAAATTACCTTTTGTGTAAAATGACTTCTTTTCCTTTGAGTGAATACCCAGTAGTGGGATTGCTGGATCAAACGGTAGGTCTACTTCTTTGAGAAATCTCCATATTGTCTTCCATAAAGGAAAAGAAGTTATTTTATCAAAAAGGCATCTGCACTAGAATGTGTATGGCAGCACAATTCACAATCGCAAGGATGCGGAATCAACCCCAGTGCCCGTCAATTCATGAGTAGATTAATAAAATGTGGTGTGTGTACACCATGGAGTACCACTCAGCTATAAAAAAAGATGAATTAATATCTTTCACAACAATCTGGATGGAACTGGAGACCATTCTCCTAAGTGAAGTATCACAAGAATGGAAAAACAAACACGACATGTACTCACTATTAAATTGGAACTAACTCATGAGCACGCAAGTGCACAGAGGGAAGCAAAACTCAGTGGAAAGCAACCAGGGGGAGGGGGAGTAGCGGAGAGGAATAAACCAAGCTAATGGGTACTATGAACACTATCGGGGTGATAGGCACACCTATAGCCAGGACGCAAGCATCACAAAAATGATCCATGTAACCTAAAACATTTGAACCCCTTAATATTTTGAAATAAATTACTTCAAAAAAACAGATTTTTAAAAATTCTTCAGACTAACTACAGATTCATTCTAATATGTTATAAATTAGATGATATAAGAAAAGTATCCTATTTTCCTGAATGTGGGATGGTACTATAAATATATGGCATTTGCTAGTTGTAAATTTTATCTGGCTTAACTAATTATAAAACTAGAATGTGTATTCATTTTAAAACTCATTTTATTTTTGAGGTCAGGCATTACTCTACTATCATAATCTTTATAATTGCATTTGTATTTCAGATTCAGATTTAACTAAATTATTTCAATCACTTACTAGATGTCATATTTTTATTATTTCATTCTTTTGTTGTAGTTATAACTTTTTTGATGATATGATAGGCACAGAGAAGTCATGATTAACTAAAGCTGTATTGTAAATTTGAAGTTAGTGCGAAGAGCTGCGGTCCCTTACCTCCAGGCTGTGGATGGGTACTGGTCTGTGGCCTGTTAGAAGCTGAGCCACACTGCAGGAGGTGAACCACGGTTGTGCAAGGGAAGCTTCATCTGTATTTACAGCCACTTCACATTGCTCACATCACCGCATAAGCTCCATCTCCTGTCAGATCAGCAGTGAGATTAGATTCTCATAGCATGAACCCTGTTGTACACTGCGCATGCGAGGGATCTAGGTTGTGTGCACCTTATGAGAATGTAACGCCTGATGATCTGAGGGGGAGATGAGGTGGTGATGCTAGCACTGGGGAGAGGCTGCAAATGCAGATTATCATTGGCAGAGAGGTTTAACTGAGCAATAAAAGTAATGCACTTGAATGATCCCAAAACCATACCCCCATCCCTGTCCGTGGAAAAATTATCTTCCATGAAACCAGTCCCTGGTGCCAAAAAGTTTGGTGACTGCTGGCTAAGAAAGTAGATCTTAATGTTTTCATTAAAGAAAGGCAACTATGTGAGGTGATGGATGTGTTAATTAACTCGACGATAGTAATCATTTCACAATGTGTACATATAACAAATCATCACGTTGTATACTTTAAATATTAATATATATAATTTTATTTGACAATTATGCCTCAATAAAGCCGAAAAACAAAAACAACTTATCAAACTGTACTTTTAAAATGTGTTCAATTTTACTGCATACAAATTATACTTCAATAAAGTTGATTGAAAAAATAAAAGCTGAACCTGCTTCTTCTGACCTGTCCAGGACTTTCCAATGTGGTTAGAAATATGACTCTTCCTCCTCATACCTTCACGCTGTGAGACTAACCTGCTGTTTCTTAATTATTTGTCCTACAAATAGAAAACAGAAGAAACTTCAAGTGAATTTTTATTTACATAACTTGACTGCTCAAATTCTTCTAATCATTCCCAATTACTTTAAAATCAAGTTAACACTTTGAATTGAGAAGCTAATAGTTAATTACTTGATTGCATGATTACTGCAATTTGACACAGTATTTATTTTCCAAACACATCATTCAGAATCCTGTCTCCTAATTACAAAGCCTCTTCCTTTTTTCCTACCATTACTTCAGAAATCTGTTTCAAGTTCAACTCTTTCCTAAAGCTATTCCAACAAGTGCTCTGCTTCCCATGTTCACACACTCATGTGCACATACAAATACCTATAACTGATCATGCATATGTATCGTTTTTTGGTTGTGATGGTGTTGCATGTAAGTTATCAGGCTTCAATCATCCTTTGTAAACGCACGTGAAATGTTGTAAAATGGGAGGCCTTTGTAAATTTTAGTTGTCATTCTCTTTATTTCTTCTGATTATAAGCACCTTGAGGGCAGTGTTGCATTTCAGTTCACCACCTGGCTGGTTATGGCATTTCTAATATGGCAGGTGTTCAATAAACCACATTGCATAAGGATCTGTGGTTGACTGATTAACTTCTTGGCAAGTGAAATGTATTTAATATTCCCCTTGAGTTCACAAATGGTTTATGCACTTCACAAAGCACCATTACTTACAATCATTCTGGCCTTGCACGAATCCTACCAACAACCTTTAAATAAAACACTAAGGGCCTTAAAATGAAGACTGTCTCCTATCCACATGGAGTGTTTTCATTTTTATTACCCTATTGTTGCACGCATATCAGACTGGAATATAGTTTACACACTGGAACCTTCCAACTTCCAACCCAGAAGTCTTGCTCTGGTCTTTCTGTGCTCTGTTTTCTTTGTGAATCACGGATTAGAACTGTAGCCTTTCTGACCTGCAATAAAACTCACACGTTCCCTTAAACATATGCTACTATACAATGAATTTCATTGAAGGAAAAAATACATGTGAATTCTACCTGACTGGTTTTTCTCAGCTTTGGGATGCTGTGGTTAAAAAGATCAAATAATGCCAGCCATGTCAAGGAGAGCCAGGAATATCAGGGCTCCATAAATTCTGATTCTGAAAGTCTAATGGCAGAAATAGAAAGAATATTTTTCTTTGTCAAGAACTTGCCTTTTAAAAAAAAAAACTTCAGGCCCTTTTTGCTGTTATTTCTCAGACAAAGCAAAATCAGAAGTCATATTCCAAGAAAGGAAGTGGCACAGGATAAATGGCTGGAAATAAAGCTCACTACTGGAAAACGCCTTTTCAGAGTTTTCACTAGAATATTACACTTATTCTCTCTCTCTTACCCTCTCAGTAGATTTTGAAAAATGCACCTTATCCATAGTCATATCAACACCAATGAAGCTAGATCTGAATATATGAATTCTTATTTAAATAGAAGGATTTTAAAAGCACTCTTTGTAGATACATCTTTATCATGTCCAAAGCTTTTTAAGAAAAGGGATTTTAATTATTTATCACTGAAAGAAACTGCTACAAAACTCCACTCATTTCTCACTCCACAAAGAAGAAATATATACATGCCAATACACACATATTAATTCTGATTGCCCTTTTCTATATAAAAACTCAGAAGCAGTAAATTCTTAATTTAAAAAAATATTTTATGTACACTTTAGTCTCATTCATTTTTTGGAGAAGAATTTCTATAAATAATGTCATATTAATTTGTTTCTCTTATCAACACAGAAAAGGCATTTCTAATCTTCTTGACTTTTTGATACTAGATAGTGAGGGGGGAAATCATTTTATCCCATCATGAATTATTGCATTGTTTTTACCATCCTTAAAAAATATTTTTAAAATTAATACACTTGGTTTTTTTTAAAGAGTTTTATATCTTCAGAACAACTGAGCAGAAAGTACAGAGTTTCCATATAATATCCCCCAACCCTCTCCACTCACAGTTTCCTTTATTATTATTAACATCTTGCATTAGTGTGCCACATTTTTAATATTCTTCTAATACATGCTTTTGGTAAAATTAATATTACTCCCCAGGCTATGCTTAATAGAAGCAAAAGGTAGATTCTTTTAAATGGACATTTTACTTTTATATTAAAGATACACAATAGAGATTTATTTAAAGTTATAATTATATTTTTTATAAAAGATATAAATAGAACATATATAATCTTTCCCATTTTTCATGATCTTTTATAACATTTTAAGCCTTCCTTGATGCTTTCTTTTAAAACACACACACACACACACACACACACACACACAACTGCTTATTTATTTTCTGAGGCCTGCCTGGGCACTTTGCTTCAAAATGTGCTAATTGCTCTGACTTTGGCCCAGGTTTTTTGCTGGGCCCCACACCTCTGTCTGCTACATCTGTGTTTACACATCTTGTGGGATCACTCAGAGCCCTGGTGCAGGTACCATTAGCTTCTTTTAAGACTAGGCTTCAATGAGTCTAAGCAAAGTCAAAGTCATCTAGATCAGTTACTCCCAAGAGCTTCCACTAGTTAGAATCTGCCTTTCCCCTGACATTGTGATGCAAAATCATAGGCAACATATTCTCTAAATTGAGTACACAGGATTTGAAGGAGTGTGAATTCAAAAAGTAGTTGATAAATTACTCTGTAAGATCTTTACTGTTCATTTCTCTCAAGAGACAATAAAACAATAAAGGACATTTAACACAGTTCCAAAAACAACGCTTCTTACAATAGGGTAGGTCTCTCCACTGTGCCAGATTGAAATTAATCTTGCTCAATTGGATATTGAGTATTGTCCAAAATTATTCAGCTGGAGCTAAACAAAATTATTATTCTTATTTAAGAGCATAAAACCCAAATTCATATACCAGTATATAGTTAATATTTTCAGTACAGATCTAATAATGTCAGTGATACAGATCTGAGATGGAAAGGGAAGAATAAATTAGTAAATATCAGAAGTCAGACCCACAATTATAATTATATAAAAAGTTGTTGGAAATGTATTCTAATGGATCAAATGTATAATTTATTGTACTGTAGGATTATTTTCGGTAAAGCAAAAACTGATTTTCCAATTTGAATTGCCTGACAAAGAATTCAAAATAATTATTTTAAGGAAGCTCAGAGACCTACAAGAGAACACTGATACATAATTAAAGATAGCAAGAAAAAAAAACACACAGACTAAATGAGAAGTTCAATAGAGAAAGGGAAAAATAAACAAAAACAAACAGAAATACTGAAGCTAAAGAATACAAGGAATAAAATGAAAACACAAGAGAAAGTGTCAACAGCAAACTTAATCAAGCAGAAGAAAAAAATCTGTGAAGAGAGAGCATTTGAAAATATCTACTTAGAGGAAAAACAACAAAGAATAAAAAGGAATAAAGAAAGCCTATGGAATTTATGGAACATGTTGAAGACAGCTAACTTTTGCTTAATTGAAATTTCAGAAGAAGAAATAGAAAAAGTAACAGAAAGTTTATTAAAGAAATAATAGTTGAAAACTCCTTGAATCTCGTGAAATATATAGCCATCCAAGTACATGTAGCTCAAAACAGTCAAATCTTTTTCAACTCAAAGAAGACTTCATCAAGCTATGTTACCAAAAAATCAAAGACAAAGAGATAATCTTGAATGCAGCAAAAAAAAAGTGGTTCCTCTCATATAATGGAATGATGATAAGGCTATCAGCCAGTTCTTTAGCAGAAAGTCTGCAGGACAGGAGAGGATGAAATAATATTTTCAAACTACTGAAAGAGAAAGTAAACCACAAACCAAAAACACTTTACCTGGCAAAGCTGTCCCTTAAAAATGAAAAAGCGATAAAGACTTTTCCAGAACAACAAAAATTGAGAGAGTTCATTATCACTAGACTGCATTATAAGAAATTCTAAAGGGAGTACTTCAAACTGAAAAGAAGGATGTTAATTTGTAACATAAAATCATATGAAAGTATAAAACTCACTAGTAAAGTTGAGTATATATAGTCAGATTCAGAATATCTAATACTATAATGGTAGTGGTATATAATGGTATAGCACTTATATCTCTAGCATAAAGGTTAAAAGACAAAACTGTTAAAAATAAATATAGCTACAATAATTTGTTAATAGACACACAATATAAAAAGATGTAAATTGTGTTATTAAAAACAAAAACTTGGGGAGGAAATAAAATTGTATAGTTTTTGTATCTAATCAAAGATGTTAACTTAAAATAAACTATTAAAATTGTAAGATATCATATGTAAGCTTAGTGATAATCACAAAGCAAAAACCTATAGTAGATAAACAAAAGGAAACTGAAATCAAAGCATAGCACTAAAGAAAATCATTAAATCACATAAAAGACAAAAAGAGAAAAAGAAAACCAATGGGTAAAAGAAGAAATCCAAAAGGAAATTTTAAAATATCTTGGTTTAAAACAATTGGAAACATAACATACAAAAACTTATGGTATGCAGAATAAGTAGTTCTAAGAGAGAAGGCTTTTTATTTTTAACTACTATGAGCACATAATAGTGTATACCTTTACAGGGCACATGATGTTTCGATACAGGCATACAATGTGAATTAACCAAATCAAGGTAATTAGGGTATCATCACCTCCAGTATTTATCATTTCTTTGTGTTAGGAACATTCCAATTCTACTCTTTTAGTTATTTTAAAGATATCATAACTTATTATTGATTATAGTCACTGTAGTGCCATCAGATATCGTTCATTTTATTTATCTAACTATATTTTTTCACCCATTAATGATCCCCAATTTATTCCCTCCCCCCCTGCTACACTTCTCAGCCTCTAATAACCATCATTATACTCTCTGTCTCCATGAGATCAATTTTTCTTAATATTTATCTCTCACATATGAGAGAGAACATGTGATATTTGTTTCTCTGTGCTTGGCTTATTTCACTTAACATGTTCTCCAGTTCCATCCATACTGATGTAAATGGCAGGATTTCATTCTTTTGTGTGGCTATATTATATTTCATTGTGTATATGTACCACAATTTCTTTATCCATTCATCTGACACTTACGTTGATTCCAAATCTTGGCTACAATATAGTTTTACAATGAACATGGGAATGTGGATATCTTTTCAATATACTGAATTCCCCTCCTTTGGATATATACCGAGAAGTCGAATTTCTGGATCATATGATAGGTCTATTTCAGGTTTTCTGAGGAATATCCATATTGTTCTCGACAGTGCTTGTACTAATTTACATTCCTACCAAAAGTGTTTGAGGGTTCCCCTTTCTCCACATCCTTACCGGCATTCATTATTGCTTTTCTTTTTGATGAAAGCCATTTTAACTGAGGTGAAATGATATCTCATTGTAGTTTTGATTTGCATTTCTCAGATTACGAATTATGTTGGTAATTTTTTCATATACCTGTTACCATCTGTATTTCTTCTTTTGAAAAATGTCTATTCAGATTCTTTGAATTTTAATTGGATTTTAATTGGATTATTTGATTTTTTTCAATTGAATTGTTAGAAGTCTTATATATTCAAGTTAATAATCCTTTGTCAGATGAGTAATTCACAAATATTTTCTAACTCATTCTGTACGTTGTCCCTTCACTTTGTTGATTGTTTCCTTTGCTATGCAGAAATTTTTAGCTTGATGTGATCCCATTTGTCTAATTTTGCTTTGGTTGTGTGTGTTTTGGGGGTATTACTCAAGAAGTCCTTGCCCAGATCAATGTCCTGAAGCTTTTCTCTAAGGTTTTCTTTTAGTAGTAGTTTCATAGTTTCAGGTCTTAGATTTAAGCCTTTAATCCATTTTTATTTGATTTTTGTATATGGTGAGGCATAAGGGTCTAATTTCATTCTTCTGCATATGGGTATCCAGTTTTCCCAGCAGTATTTGTTGAAGAGATTATGCTTTCCCCACCATATGTTCTTGGCACCTTGTTGAAGATAAGTTTACCATAGATCTGTAGATTTCTTTCTGGGTTCTAGATTTTGTTCCATTGGGCTACGTGTCTATATTTTTGCCACTAGCATTCTGTTTGGTTTACGGTAACTCTGTAGTAAAATTTGAAGGGAGGTAAAGTGATTCCTCCAGTTTTGTTCTTTTTGCTCAGGATGGCTTTGGCTATTCTGGGTCTTTGTGTTTCCATATAAATTTTCATATAGGATTTTTTTTCTGTTTCTGTGAAGAATGTCATTGGTATTTTGATGGGGATTACATTGAATTTGTAGATTGATTTGGGTAGTAGGAACATTTTAACAATATTGATTCTTCCAATCCATAAGCATGGAATATCTTTCCATTTTTGTGTGTGTGTGTATGTGTCCTCTTGAATTTCTTTCTCTAATGTTTTATTGTTTTCAGTGTAGAGATCTTTCACTTCTTTGGTTAACTTACTAGATATTTTATTTTATTTGTAGCTATGTAAATGAGATTGCTTTTTTGGTTTCTTATTCAAATTGTTTACTGTTGGCATATAGAAATGCTACTGATTTTTGTATGTGGATTTTATATTCTGCAATTTTCCTGAATTTGGTTATTCAGTTCTAATTATTTTTTGAAGGGTCTTTAGGGTTCTCTAGATATAAGATCATATTGTCTGCAAACAAGGATAATTTGATTTCTTCCTTTCCAATTTGGATTCATTTTATTTCTTTCTCTTGTCTGATTGTCCTAGCTAGAACTTCCAGTATTATGTTGAATAACAGTGGTGAAACGGGACATCCTCATCTTATTCTAGATCTTAAAGGAAAGGTTTTCAGTTTCCCCCATTCAGTATGAAACTAGCTCTGGGTCTATCATATGTGGCTTTTATTGTGTTGAAGTAATTTCCTTCTAAACTCAGTTTTTTGAGAGTTTTTATAATGAAAGGATGTTGAATTTTATCAAATGCTTTTTCAGCATCAATTGAAACAATGATATGGCTTTTGTCCTTCATTCTGTAGATATGATGTATCATATTGAATGATTTGCATATGTTGAACTATCCTTGCATCCCTGAGATTGTGATGAATAATCTTTTTAATGTGCTGTTGAATTTGGTTTGCTAATATTTTGTTGAAGATTTTTGTGTCTATGTTCATCAGAGATATTGGCCTACAGTTTTCTTTTTTTCTTGTGTCATTGTCTGGTTTTGGTAACAGAATGATGCAGCCCTCACAGAACGAGTTTGGGAATATTTCCTCCTCCTCAGTTCTTTGGAATAGTTTAAGTAGGATTGGTATTCTTCTTTGAGTGCTTGGTAGAATTCATCAGTGAAGTCATTGGGTCCTGGGCTTTTCTATGTTCTGAGATTTTTATTAGTGCTTCTATCTTGTTATTTGTTATTAGTTTATCCAGATTTTGAATTTCTTTCTGGTTCAATCTTTGCAGATTATATTGTTTCGGAATTTATCTATTTCTTCTAGGTTTTCCAATTTACTGACATATAGTTGCTCTTAGTAGTCTCTAATAATCCTTTAAATTTCTGTAGTATCAGTTGTAATGCCCCCTTTTCATCCCTAATTTTATTTATTTGGGTCTTCTCTCTTTTTTCTTAGTTAGCCTGGCTAAAGATTTGTCAACTTTACTTTTCAAAAACTAATTTTTTGTTTAATTGGCATTTTTATTTTTTGATTTTCAATTTCATTCATTTTTGATCTTATTTTTATTATTTGTTTTCTTTTACTAATTTTACATTTGGTTTCCTCTTGTTTTCCTAGTTCTTCAAAATGTGTAATTAGGGTGGTTGTTTTAAACTTTTCTACTTTTTTGATGTAGATATTTATTGCTATAAACTTTCCTCTTGCTATTCCTTTTACTATCCCATAGGTTTTGATATGTTGTGTTTTAAATTATTTTGACAGATTTTTAAATTCCCTTCTTAATCTCTCCATTGACCCATTGGTTATTTAGGACCACGTTTTTTAATTTTCATGTGTTTGTATAGTTTCCAGTGTTCCTCTTGTTATTGACTATTAGTTTTATTCCATTGTAGTCAGAGAAAATACTTGGTATGCTTTCAATATCTTTGAATTTTTTAAGGCTTGTTTCATAGCCTAACATGTGGTCTCTATCCTAGAGAATGATGCATGAGCTAAGAAGAGAATGTGTATTCTGTAGCTGTTGGATCAAACGTGTGTCTTTATAAGTGAAGTGGATTTAAGAGTGATTTTTCTCTGGCTGTACATATTTTTCTTCTCTCTTGCTTTTTCTTTTTTTCTGTATATCTTGCAGGTTTTTTTATTTGAGGTTACCATGAGGCTTGCAAAAACATTTATAACCAATTATTTTAAATATATGACAGCTCTGCTTACAAACAAACACACAAACAAGCAAATAGAAATCTAACAGAAATTCTACACTTTAACTTCATTCCCTCCTGGTGTTTTTTACCTTTTTTTTTTTTTCCCTTTCCATATGTTTTTACATTACCTTTCTCTCAAAAAGTTGTTATTTGTATTTTAGATAGATTTGTCTTGTAGTTTTCCTACTAAAGATATAAGTCATCTATACACAGCAATTACAGCAATAGAGTATTCTGCATTTGTCTACTTACTATTACCAGTGAGTTTAGCTTCAAATGATTTCTCATTGTTCATTAACATCCCTTTATTTTTAGCATTTATTACAAGACAGGTCTGGTGTTGATGAAATCCCTACTTTTGGTTTTGTGTGTGTGTGTTTTTTTGTCTAGTAAAATTTTTCTTTCTCCTTCATGTTTGAAAGACATTTTTGCGTGATATAATATTCTAGGGTTAATGTTTTTTTATTTTCTTTTTTTTCTTTTCACTTTGACGAGGCCATTCTCTCTGGCCTGTAAGGTTTCCACTGAGAAGTTTGCTGCGTGACATATTGGACCTCCTTTATATGTTATTGTTTTTCTTTCTCTTGCTTTCCTTAGGATCTTTTCTTTATCTGTGACCTTTGGGAGTCTCATTATTAAATGCCTTTGGGTAGTTTTGTATGAGTTAAATCTTGATGTTCTATGACCTTCTTATAACTGAATGTTGGTATCATTCTTTAGGTTTGGAAAGTTCTCTGGTATTATTTTTTTGAATAAAGTCTCCATTCCAATCTCTCAGTCTACCTCCTATTTAAGGCCAATAACTCTTAAATTTGTCCTTTTGAGGCTATTTTCTAGATCCTGTAGGTGTGCTTCATTTTTTTTCTCACTCTATACATTTTCAAATAGCCTACTTGTCTTCAAGCTCATTGGAAGTTGACAAATCTTTAGCTAGATGAAGAAAAAGAAAGTTAAATAAATAACAAATGAAGAAGAGACATTACAACTGATACTGCAGAAATACAAAGAATCATAAGAGACTATGATGAACATTTATATGTCAACAAATTGAATAATCTAGAAGAAATGAAAAAGTTCCTAGAAAAGTTCCTAGAAACCTACCAAGACTAAACATGAATAATTAGTGCTCTAATTTGAATGTTCCTTCCAGAACTTACACTGAAATTTAATTTCCATTGTAACAGTATTAAGAGGTGAGATCTTTAAGAGGTATTTAGGTCATGAGGGCTCTGCTCTTATAAGTGGATTTATGCTATTATTATGAGAGCGGGTTTACTTCTCTCTTGTCCTCTCTTTGCCTTCTGCCATGTGACGGCTTCTGCCATGTGACACCTTCTGCCATGTTTTGGCACAGCAAGAAGGCCCTCATAATATGTCAGCATCTTGATATGCCAGCTTCCCAGTCTCCAGAACTGAGAAGACTTACAAATTCATTTTGCGAGGCCATCATTGCCCTGATACCAAAGTCAGACAAGGAAACTTCAGGAAAAGAAAATTAAAGGCCAATATTGCTAATAAATATAGATGTAAAAGTCCTCAACAAAATATTAGCAATAGCACATTAAAAGGTTCACACACCATGATCAAATTGGATTTATTCCTGAGATGCAAATATATACAAATCAATATATGTAATAATTGCATATAGTTGAATGTAGGCAGTTCAATATATATAAATCAATAATTGTAATATACCATATTAACAGAACGAAGGATACAAATTGTATGATTGATCATCTCAATAGATCCAGAAAAAGAATTTGTCAAAGTTCAACATCCTCTCTCAATATAAACTTTCAAAAGTGTAGGAATAGAAGGAATTTACCACAGTAAAATAAAGCCCATAAATCATAAACTCACTGGTAACATCATACTCAGTGATGGAATGTTGACAGCGTTTCCTCTAAGGTCAGAACAAGACAAAGATATCCACTCTCACCACTTCTGTTAAATATAGTACCAAAAGTCCTAGCCAGAGAAATTCAGCATGAAAAATAAATAAAAGACATTCACATAGAAAAAGAAGGAGAATTATTTCTGTTTTCAGATAGCATGATTTCATATATAGAAAACTTTAAAGACTCCTCAAAAAAATTCATAGAACAAATAAATGAATTCAGTAAAATTGTAGGATATAAAATCAACATACAAAAATGAGTTGTGTTTTTATACACTAACAATGAACTATCCAAAAAAGAAATTAAGACAATAGTCACATGTAAAATAGCATCAAAAAAAATAAAATACTTAATTTAACCAAGGAGGTGAAAGATTTGTACACTGAAAACTATAAAAGCATGATCAAAAAAATTGAAGAAAACACAAATGGAAAGCCATCCTGTGCTCATGGATTGAAAGACTCAATATTGTTAAAATGTCCATACTACCTAAAGCAACTTACAGATTCAATGAAATTCGCACCAAAATTCCACAGCATTTTTCATAGAAATAGAAAAAATACTCCTAAAATCCATATGGAACCACAAAAGATCCCAAATAGCCAAAGCGATTTTGAGCAAGAAGAAGAAAGCTGAGAGCATCGCACTTCCTGGGTTCAAATTATATTACAAAGCTGTAGTAATCAAAACAGTATGATCCTGGCATAAAAAACAGACACACAGATCAACACAACAGAATAGAAAACCCAGAAATAAACCCATGCACGTATGGTCAACTAATGTTTGAAAAAGCTACTAAGAATACACAATGGGGAAAGAATATTCTCCAATAAATTGTGTTGGGAAAACTGGATATCCACATGCAAAAAAAAAATGAAATTGGAATCTTACACCATATAAAAAAATCAATTCAAACTCAATAATTATTTAAATGTAAGGCTTCAAACCGTAAAATTCCTTGAAGAAAATACAGGGAAAAAGCTCCATTACATTGATCTTGGCAATGATTTTTTGAATATGACACTAAAATCATAGCCAACAAAAATAAAAATAAACAAGTGGGACTACATCAAACTATAAAGTTTCTTCACAGCAAAGGAAACAATCAACAAAATGAAAAGGCAACCAACCCATGCAGTGAAACATGTAAGTAGGGTGAGGAGGGTGTTCTAACTTAATAGAATTTTAAATACCAGTCATCTATTTTGTAGATTGATATGTGTTTATGGTTACATTTTATACAAATTGGCAGGCTTCAAAACTGATGGTGATTTTGCTAATATTATGCTAATATAGATTGACAAATTCATTCCTTATCATTATGGTGCACTGAGATGAAATATGTCTTTTGTTTTTTTGTATGAGAATGAATTCAATTATCACTGCTTTCTATCACTGTGGGTCATTTAATATCTATATTAGATGTTTCCTCTTCAAAATATTGCTCAAAAAGCTCACCTCCACAGAATAAATGAGGTTTAAAGAAGTATATTATTGCCAGTATTGAAAAGAAACTGTTTAATCTTTCTTTCAGCAAATATTTCCACCAAAAATAATGTGTTTCATGGTAAAAATAGCCTGTATTACATCTATGTGGTAGAATTGGATTCTGGTGAACATTGCTTTTTCATTGGCTTTTGACAATGTTAGTAGCTCTGAATGCTGTTAGACTGTAAGAGAGTATCAGAAAGTCTGTTTACCTTGAAGGTGGCTCAGTGAGGATTGATTCAGGGCAAAAACAGAAGACAAGATCGTGGATCTTGCTATTGTGTGACATAGTGATGGCATATCTACTCTATTGGTCACAAGGCTAGAGCCAAGCATGTGGCACCTTATAAACCATTGCTGCTCTTACCTTCCATGACATGCACTTGGCTTCTTGGCAGAACCCACCTCTCCTGGCAATATATCCAGTCTTCTGCTGAACTGGCTCAAATAAATCATTGATTTCATATCTCAAAGTGTAAAAGGTATTAGGAAACCAAGATTCATTACATATTGATTTTAACTCAAGGAATGTTTATTATAGTGAAAAAGAATGATATATAACATAGAGTAAAAGTAGTAAATATTTAATATTTTATGAGATTTAATGATTGCTTGTGAAGTTTTTTTGTTTGTGTTTTCTTGTTTTTACTCAAAGGATAATTTCAAATCTTTAGTTTTACTGGCTACTCTCTCTGGAGATTTCTAATAATATGAGTTGGAAATTCTTCCTTGAGAACTTTTGCTTATAATAAGCTTTAGGCATTACTTTTTAATCATCAGTGGGTAATTTTTTTTGGTGTCATCCCATGTTGGAAGATAAATATATATATCTTTTCTAGATGACACCAACTATACCTTAAATATTTGTGCTTTATGGAAGGCACTTTAGGATCTCAAGATTGTATTTTCTATCAGCTACTCTACGTATACATGTGGTAAGCATTTTACTACTCTTTTGTGTTTTCTAATACTATACAAAAAAGTTTTGGTTTTTCATGCTACTTTTTTTTTGTCACAACTCTCTTCCAATTAGAGGTTATATGTCTTTATGCCCGCCTATGTTTTTGTTTTCATATGGTCTTCACAAGCCATTCTTTAACTCTGTGTCTATCCACTCAAGCAAAAGCAAGTTCCTAACTCTGAAATCTTAACGTTTAAATGAGATGGTGCATGGCATTATTGGCAAAAGTATAAAAAAACTGATTTGGACAGACTTAGGTTCCAACAAAAGATACACACACACACACACACACACACAAAGTTACAATGTGCGTTGGGGGGCGGCTGAAGGAAATAGTTTGCTCTGTTTACACTTCACCGAAAAGGGGGAATCTAGCATATTTGTATCCATGCACTGTTTAAGAGCTTTTAGATTCAATTTTGATTTTTCCATCATTTTGGCATTTATGCCTAGGAAGCATCCCCTGGTAAAAGCTGAGCAATAGTTGTGGATGGAGTAGCACATAAGTTATCAATAAATCAAGTTGAACTTTACATTTGATGGATAGAAAGGAAATTAGGTTGGTTTACATCTTGGGTGCGCTAAGATTGACATTATTTAGAAGCATTAGATTGGAAGTATAAAAAAATGAAAACTCTACATCCTCTTTTACACAGGGACTTTTGATAATGGTACAAAGAAAAGAGAAAGACGTGTGGATTTTACTAAGAACAACAGAGAATGCAAATGCCACACTGTTTATTCCCACTTTCCAAAGAGAACAGAATTTTATTTCAAACCAGTATCATAACTCGCTTCCACTAGATGGAGTGGCCTTAACAATGAAGCCACAAAGAAAGAATATCAGGGAAAGCTTCGATATGAGAAGAGTACAATAATTTGAAGGATATGAAAAGTAAAACTATATTCAGGCTGGCATATTCCTTAATCTGTTGCTGCTAACATTAGGGCAAGTTCTCAAAAAATGTTTTGTAATTTAATTTTTACTGGTCCCTGATGAAATGAGAGCAGACATGGACTGCTAAAACTTTGTTTTTATAGTAATGAAAAAAGCTAGAAAAGTAATAAGCAACTATACTCATTTTTAACGTCAAATGACAAATCCTGCCACATATTTCACAAGCAGCCTAAGAGGAGAATAAAATAAAATAATAGCTAATTTAATCTGATTATTTGAAAACCTAGATGTATGTGCAAGTTTTAAAAACCATGACTTGCCTCATGCTGACCTCATGCTGCATTTTAATTTGATATTTTTATTCTGAACTCAAATTTAACCTACTTGAACAAATTAAATGAGTTTACAGTAGTATTTTCATTGTAAAACTTATATTCATTTTTCACGCATAAGATGTAAATATCCTTGTCCAAAATAGTGATAAGTTGATTTATCAGAACTTAGTAGCATTCTAAAGCAAAAGAAAAGCATCAAATGGAATGCTTATAGATGTTACGTAGATAGACGGTTCTGAGAAAATTCATATTTATCTGTTGAGGACCAGGTATTTTTCTTGCAAGGCCCATGTCACCTGTTAAAATAGAGTCATTTGATACTTCCAGAATACAACTGCCTAGTGGAAGGAAGTTTATTTGTGGGATGAAGTTGTGTTTAATTCTTTATTTTTTTTTCTTGGTTACTCAAAATGGTCTCTAAATCTGATTTCTGTTCATGTTTGAGGTAGGTTGCTCATTCTCTGACAGTGGAGAAATATTTACCACATAAAGAAATAAAATTAATTTATCAATAGAATAACGTGGAAATAAATTATTCAATTTACCTTCTCCTAATTCTCCTATCCAGAGCTCCTTTTCTGAGGAAGTTCTTTTGGCCATAAAACTCACTGAATCTACCAGATAACAGATAGGTTATAAGGATACCACATAACTGATTTAAAAAGTTGTTCATTACGCTTTGAAAAAATTACTTCCTGCTAAAATTTCTAATTTCTTTTCAGTGAATAAGGAGACCATAGGATGAATTTAAACTAATCCTTAGCTATATTTGTTTTACATTTTTTCTCCATTTTACATTAACTAATTTTCTTTCTTCTTATTTTTATATAGTGGCTGTGTCATTCACCTGTTCTTACTTATGATAAAAGTAAGTGAAATATTTTTTCAAAAGGGGATACATGTGGTTAGTAGAATATAACTTGTAGAATTGATAAACATATTTTTATTCTTGAGATTTTTTTTCTTACTTTTCTTTTTCCTGTATCTGCAAGGGGAAAAAGGTACATCTATCCTAGGTTGAAAATGTTCCCTGAACTCTGAAAATCTTCCAGCTGTATCTTGAGAGGAGACTTTGGCTTTTGACTCTTTTTCCTGTCTTATGGATAAGAGCCCGGCTGCTTTCATAAACAGTGGCCAGCTGTTGAACTTCTAATACTGTTCAGCAGTCTCCCACTTTTCACAGAGAAACACATCTTGATTGCATCTTCTTCTCCTAAGTTAGGAAACTCATTAAAGATTTTGAATTTATAAATGTGTGCTGAATCAAGATAATAAATATATTCAGCTGCCAGTCTAAACCTAGAAGTTACCTATGAGTTTCAACAACCTTCTTTTATTTATCAAGCAGATTGTTCAGGGATATTTTACAATCTTTGAATAAGACACTATTAAAGTAAAACGACAGTTGAGGGACAAGTGTGTGATGAACATTTATGAGAAATAGCCTAACCATGCAAATTTATATCATGCAATCAGCAAGGTTGGCTACATGGAAATGTTACGGGAGCAACAGATAACTTCTAGTCCTTCCTGCTTGTCCCACTGTGTAAGCACATTAAGAACAGGTACAATTATATGGAGTAACCAAACTTATTGTCACAACAGTTTTGTCTCAAAGATGATCAGGGGGCCAGGAATACAAAACTCTAAGTCGATTCATCACATAGGAATCTAAATGCTTTATTTTTTTAGCAAAGACTTACTATTAAGATTGAAAAGATGCTGGGTAGAAAAGAACAGAAGGAAAAGGAGTAAATAAAAATAAAAGTAAACATTATAGAGCAGATAAAAATAGACTTAATATTTTTCATTAGGCTTTTATAATTGAAGAACAATATTAATTATTCTCAAATAAAATATTTACCTTTGTGCAAAAACTGTCGGGTGAAGAAAATATCACTACTATAATCCAGATGATGAGAGATACTCTAGGTAGACCTCCTATTCTTATTGAATAAAGGATAGATGTAGATATCTATATCCATATGATGTTTGGACTCGGACATACACATGACAAAAACATAAACATTGTTACCAATATGCCCCTTTATTAAGTGTAGATTGCCATAGACAGGAATAATATGGGGATGGAAGAAGGAAGGAGATGAGAGGGGAAACCAGAAAATATTTTCCACATGGGAATTCAGATATTTCATGAAGAAAAATTCCTGTGTTAATAATTGTCTAACCATTTTTTCCCTAAGAATATTCTGAATTGCTTTTCACTGCAATACCTAGATTTTTAAAAATTCTTTTTAATGATTTTTTTAATGGCAAAAGTGTTACATGAAGTTCAATGAAACTCAGTCTGTTACTTGTGAAGCTATATGTATTTTCCTTACTAAATCAGTGTCTATAAATTTGCAATTCCATGGGGGCTTTGAACTAAGGAACGTTGGTAAATGGAAGGATAAATACCAGAAGATTTCCTGCTAAGTACATTTAAAATGTCAACAGAATGTGATGTTTAAGCATCCTGGAGTGTTTCGAAAAAAGATCATGGGCAATCTTTCTGAATAGTTATAGTTATATTAATTGGATTGGCCATTAAAATAATACTTTGGTTATTTTTTCTCATTATATTTTAGATATCTCTATATTTTGTTAAAAGACACAGCATAAACACAGCTTTTATGTAAAAGAACTTGTATGTCTACTTTGGATTTGCCTCGAGATTTAGAATTTGTACCTTCCAGCAGCTATGGATTTGCCATGAAAGTATGTTCTCAAGAAGTAAAGGAAAAGCTCAAATATCAAGAATAATTTAAAACTTTAGAAAAATAAGGCTATTATAGATGTATATAAAATTTCTCCATGTATAAAGCACTTTGACAGCCATTATATCATTTGGTTCTCTCAACAACCCTGTGAGGTTGGCAAGGAAATGCCATTTTCCCCATTTCCCAGATGAAGAGGCTGAGGCTCCAAATGCTTTCATGCTTTGCCTTAGAACAATGCACTAGTTAAACTGCGAGTCTGGAATTTTGACCAGTTTTGTCCAACTCCAGTAATTCTCCTTCCCTACATAATCTGGCACAATATCCACACACTGGAGATGAAAGGTGACCAATTATTTAAAATATAGGAGGTTAATTAATATACTACCTTTGCTTTCCAATTGAAACTTTTTTTTGGTATAAAGAAACAATAAAATTTAGGAATATTGAATGTGCAAAAAAACTTTTCTTCATTCATTTGGTTCTTTTCCAACTCAAGGGATTTAGTGAAATTGCTGCTGGAAAAGACAACAAACAACTCAAGATGTGAACATGCCCATCAAACCTGTGAGTATAGTAATAGTCATTGAAATTCAGAATCGGGGTTCCTTATCTGGTTAATTAATATGATTTTTTAAATATTTAATATGGAAGGATTTGTTTTGAAAAAAAATGAAATGAACCTAAGATTGACTGGAATTTACAAGCTCATTTAAAGAAAAGTCTCAACTATTTTTTTTCTTACAAATGTAATACCTCCCCAGATGGCAGTCTTTGTAGTTTGTGGCACTGATTCAAAAGGCATATTAACCGCCACTCTACTAGCTGCATCAAGCATTTACAGGCCTCCCTACAGAATGGGTTCAGCAGTAATTAAAATAACACCCTTCCTCAGGGTGAAGTTACACTTGAAGGGTTTGGGGATGTTTTTCTTTCCCTCCTTTGGGTAAATCCCTTCTTCCCTGACCCTCTCACCCCCCAAATATGAGAAAAAGATGAGAGTGGAGAGAGCATAAGAGAAGGAAGATTTGTGGGGGGAGGGTGCAGAGAAGCTCAAAATAGCACACCCAAGACTGAGTCCCATAAGTTGTGTTAAAACTCGAGCATTTCTTTCATTCCCTACTAGACATTGATAGACAAACAGGTTTAAAAAAAAAAAACCAAGAAGGAAAAATATCATTTACTCACTGTAGCAGCAGGAAATCAAGGAAAGAAAATAAACAGGGCTTGAATTGTGGGCCTTTAACCTGCTAGTCAGACAGTTTCATTCTGTGTGTATTTGTGTGCTGGTGAACGGCGAAGGGGAGGTGGAGGGGCGGGAGGTTTGTGGGATTCTCGGGACTCCCACAGCTACCAGTCCAGCTGTACAAACACGCACGAGCTTTGTTAAGGTACGGTGGGCAACAAGCTGAAACTGCTGAGCTATCTGACCTATAAATCCCTCGCAAAAGCTCCGCTTGAGGGGAAGCCAGCAGTTATGTGTAAATGTTTTACCCAGCCAGAAGCTGGCTATTGGTCACTTCCGCCTCCTCTCTCTTTCTCTCAATGGATGCTCTGCCTGGCTACTTTTAAAGTAGTATGTTTAGATGCATAAAGGAACATCTTAAATTCTTTCCTCGAGGCCAAACAAGAAAGGGGATGATGACTCAGAAGCTCCTCCTGCATGACTTTACAACTTGGGACATATGTTCCACAATTATGAGCCATAACTTTAGTCAGAGCAATGGAACTTTCTGTTATTATTCCTTATTTTTTTATTTCTTTCTCAAACTCAGTGAATGCATCACTTTAAAGTACCATGAACTTACATATTCATTTTTTTAAGCAACTCAGGCACAAGGGATTTGAGATCATCCCTTAAATATGGCACCACTTACTCTGCCCTACTTTTGCTTTTGGTCTGATTCACAGCAGATAATCCTAGCATGGTACGTTGTATCTTGAATGCGAACAGTGCAGAGGTTCTAAATTGCTAACTCCAGGGAGAAACTTCCTAAGATTTTTTTTCTCTTTTCTAAACATTTCTGAACTCTTAGTGACCTCTTTTTATGTAGCCTCCAAATGGCATCCAAACACCTTAAACATCATGCAGTTACTAAACTATATAGACCATTAAAAAGCTGAAGAAAACTACATAAAAGAGTAACAAGTGAAACAGGCTAACTTTAAGTAGAAAATGGCTTTTGTAAACATTCAGAAAGCTAAAGAAGTCTCTATGTTTAAAATATTTGGAAGCCACTTTGGACTTCTCGCAATTCTGGAGGGTAAAAAAAATATAATCCACATTAAAAACAAAAAAGGCAAGTAGCCACAGAGAGCTGTTTACTGTATGCACATTCTGCTCTGATGACTTAGTTATGTGATTTTGGTAGCATTCAAATAATATTAAGTATTCAGACATATGAAACAAAAGTTGCATTTTCCTGAATTAACATTCTCTGGTAGTCTAAAGATTTATTTCACCGAGTCCCTATAATACACTAAGAACCAGACTAGGACTAAAGGCGGTATAAGGTGAATTGCTGCTCTCCCTGTCTTATGAGATGTGCACACAGGAAAAGAAGATAAAACAAGCACACACACAGCTATCCCATATTTAAAAAAGAGAGAGAGAAGTGCATCAGAAAAGCAAAAATGCTAAACCATGAGCATTCACAAGTGGCAGGAAGGACTTACAGATAGAGGAAATCAATAAAAATTATGCCTTAACATTTTCATCTTCTCAAAATATATCATAGGAAAAATTGTGACTAACTTCCATCATATTGAAATAATAATAAAGAAACAGGGATGACTTGTGGTGAAAGAGCTTAAAGGCTAGACAGAATGAAGAACTTCCTGTTGAAAAGGGTTGTAGTAAGGACAACTTAGTCTGAGGTAAAACTCTGATTCCTGGCTCCTTTCAGAAGATGGTATCTGTTCATCTTTCTGATATAGATTCAAAGATAGATAAGTGATATTGTTTAGGATTTTTTTTTGAATATTAGAGGGTACAGATTAATATATAAATACCATGACTGAGAAGATACTTTATAACACCAATGAACAAATTTTCCATGCAAGATGATACATGGGCAGCAGTTTTTAAAACCTCCAGTCAATAGAATATTTATGTCTTAAGAAAGCATTTTAAAATGTAGTATATTTCAGATGTTGGGAAATAATTTTGCATAATTTTATTTGACTGTTCCCAGTTTCGATATTAACCTACAATAATTCTCTTAATTTCAAAATATAAAGTTAATTGTTAAACATGATTATCTCATTTTCTCACTGTGATATCTATTTTCTTTGGGCTATATACTTCCATACACAAATATATTTACATATGTATTCAAAGAGCAAAATAAAGATGCATGTACTAAATTAGAGTATGAGAAGAGGGATCTGATATTTCTTGAGTGACTATGTACCATAAAGTTGCACGCCACATATGTCCCTGAAGTCCTACCCAATCGTGGGAAGCAGGTATACTTGCTCCCTGTTCATTCTGTCAATCTACCAAACTTGTGGATTTGCAGTTACACTGTAAGTATGTGCGTCTGGGGCCCTGCTTTAATCGGACCAATTTTGGTTTTATTTATTTGTTTATGTGACCATACAAGATTTCATCTGAACAGAGATTTTCATGGCTAACAAGAGCTAGAAAACTATTGTTTTATACCACAGAGCCTCCCAAGAGCATCTGGGAGTGGTCTTTTTCAATCCTGTAGGTTTATGATTGAAAAGTCAGGAATTCACCACTGGAAATTCATAATAGCCACCTGTCTCTTTCCAGAGAGAAGCTGATTTTTGCTGAACTTATGAATTTCCTTGATTTGGAAAATTTAACTTTGTTATATGATCTACTTAAAACTTTATGGTAAACAATGAAGTTAATCTCCGTGTTTCCAGGAGAACTTTGACCTGTACTTTTCATGAGCATAAACGTGAAAATGGAAAGACAGAATAAAATGCTTGCATTTAAAAATTCACTTGGCTTCCTCCCCAAAATTCTTATCTGTAGTCTAATCATGAGAAAACATCAGACAAACCCAAATTGAGCAACATTCTACAAAGTACCTGACCAGAACCCCTCAAAACTGGTAAGGTCATCAAAAAGACGGAAAGTCGGAGAAACTGTCACAGCTCAGTGGAGCCTAAGGAAACATGGCCACTAATTGTAATGTGGGATCCTAGATGGGACCCTTGAACAGGAAAGGGAAATCAGGTACAAACTCAGGAAATTTCCATAAAGTATGGATTTCAATTACTAATAATATATCAGTACTGGTTTGTTAATTCTAACAAATGTACTAAACTATATAATGTAAGATATTAATAATAGGGAAAATTTGTGTGGGGTGGTGTATGGAAATTCTCTGTACCACTTTTCCATAAATCTAAAACTATTCTAGAATAAAAACTTAAAGTTTAAAATGTAAAAAAGTGTTCTGGGTAAAGAACATATTTTTTTCAAAATTATGACTAATCAGAAGCTGTGATACCTATGTACAGTTTTAATAAATCAGAAGGAAAAATGTTAATGATTAAAAGAGATGATCCATGAATGACATTTTTTTCTGAGTCATTTGCTAATGCTTCATCTCACCTGTGTTAACAAAGGAGTAAAGGAGATTACAAATTTAAATTTTTTAATTACCCTAATAATTCACTGAGTGAATTAATTACCTGCATTTCATTAAAACACATGTTGGTACTAAGGAAAATGAACTTAAAAAATACTTCTCAAAACTGATATTTCTATGTAAGAAAGTAGGGAAACAAGAAATGTAAATATGATAGGCCAAGGTTTTAGTGGCGCAAAGGAGCAGCTGTTACACATAAAAAAATATTTTTTGAACATATGCCTTCTGAAGTTGACACAGGGAAATAGTGCCATTATCTTTACCCGAAGTATAATGACTAAATTATTTTCTTATCACATGTGCCCATGGAATACTCAAACAACTGCTCAGCACAAGATAACAACATCTTTCAAAATGGCAATCTGGCATCAGAAATGAGGGGAAAAATCTAAATATCCATAAAGTGCCCTAGTGAAGGAATCATTTTGTTTTTCTTGGACCTGAGGAATGGAATTTATCTATCCAGTGCCCAAAGTGGGAAGTTCACTTTGTAAATGTGCTTTGTGTCTGAAACTCAATTTATATCATTGAACAGACTTAAACCTAGAAGAAGATATCAGATCTCTTTTGGGTCATCCTCTACCATTTGGATAAACTGTACCTAATATACCAAGGGGGGGAAAAAAAACCCTTCTATTATTTCTTGAAGATTTCCAAGATTGACAACTCACTCTTTCTTGGAGGATTTATCAGCCTCAAAGGGTAGCTTCCTTACATCTAAGCAATACCTCTTCTTTTTAAATCCAATCCTGCTTCACCTTGTGTAGCTCTCTACTGACAGAGAACACAGTGATTATCATTCGTCCATCTCAAAAAGGAAAAAAAAAAAGAAAGAAAAACTTCTGTTAAGTCTTAACACATAACAGTCGTTAATGTTAAATTGTTGATTATACTAATAGCATAAGTTAAACCATGGAAAGGTTCTATGGAACACCAATGTAACAGAACTAACCTGTATGGCAACAGATACATCATTACCATTACTGTGGCATTATTAACACAGTACTTTCTGTATTAGAAGATCATTCATTGCCCCACCTTACAGAATTAACTCAACAATTTGGTGAAAGTGTCTCAGTCTTGACCTGATTTAGCTTGGCTTTGAAGTGGCAGAGTTGCTAACATCTCCTCTCAGTGAGTGCAGAATATTGAACTACTCATGTTCCCTCTGCATTGCTAATAAACAAAGTAATAGTGAGCGATGACAAATGGAGGAAAAAAGACATCTAAAATCTAGCTTCTCTTGAAAGAGAAAAAAAGTCACCTCATAGATACAGTAATATGTTTGTGTTTGCAGGTGGAGTATTGAGAAAGGGGAAGCAAAAAGGATGGATGACAGAGGTGAACTTTTTTTTTTAAAAAAGAACTGAAATCTTTCTTTAAAAAAATACAAGAAACTAGAAAGTGTCCTAATGGAAAGAAAAAAAACCCAAATTACTTTCCATTAAGCAAGAGGAACAAACATACTTCTTTTCTTTTGACTTCAGGAATGCACAGTATTTATTTTTGTCTATTCAGGCCCTTCTACACTGTCTTTAGCCATTGTCTTTAACTCAGCTGTGCACATCTCTGGCAGTAAGACTTCACTTTTTTAAAGAAAAAGGAAGCATCTTAATTGTTAGACATGATGAGCACACTTTAGAAAGGTGCTGCAGAGCGGCAGATAATAAACTGCTCGTATTCAAGAATATATTTACATTGGTCAGGGCCATGTTTCATATAAAATATGATGTTTTTCTTGTGAAATTTTAGCCATTTCCAACCATTCACACTGTTTAAAGTGCTCTCTGAGAGCTGTCAACCCAACTCAGCTCATAATCTCCTTGCACTTGGATGTTTTACCATGATCAGGCTCCAGGAGTTGCTCAAACAAAAAGATGGCATATCCAAACGATGTGTGTGTGTGTGTGTGTGTGTGTGTGTGTGTGTGTTAATGGTAGACTCATAAAAAGTTGCTGAAAGTAGAATAAAAAATACATGTGCTTACATTTTTTATTCCTTCTCGTTTGTATTCATGCATAAGAGCATAGATATGTCTGTTTTTGTCCCTTTAGCAGACACTTTGATTTACTCATCCACCAGGCACTTTCATCTCCTTCCTATTTGTTGGACTACTCCATTTTTTTTCCAGGTATTCACTCTCCTATAAGCTGCAGGGAGGTTATCCTGCCCCTGGCAGTGAATGTTGATTATTCCTCCTAAACCATCTTGATCATTCCAATTCCCCTCATAGTAATCAGTTTAGGATAAGAATGAGATGCAAGCCAGACCAATGAGACATAACAGAATTTATGGATTTCTGAGAAAGCTTTTTCTCTCTAGATAAAATTTTTTTAAAGAAAGAAATCACCACTGATTTCAGATACTATCTAGGGTACGTTAGAACACTTACACTGGCTCATGATTGTGCACATCTCTTCCCAACTCCATGTTCAGAGACATTGTTTTGGAGGTGGGAGTCTACTATGGTGGGGAAATTTACAATATGAAAATCAGCAAACACTTCAAATTAGGATGCCTTTTGTTTGTGCTTTCCAGAGAATTGGTTATTAAATATTTCCCAGAACATCATTGATGGTATCCTCTGGTAATGCGATGCTTGGTTCTTACGACACCATCTTGTCACCATTAATGCAGACATCAGTGACATACTGAGATGGTGTAGATGATGGGAGCAGGAGTGTGACAGTGACATTTTTCAGCAACTTAATCAACCCTGGAAATACCTCACCTCCAGACCTCTTCTTGTGTTAGTTAATAGACCCACATTGTTTAAATAAATTACTGTTAGAAATCTTGTTGCCTTACTTGAAGCTGAAAATAATATTTACAGTCTGTGAAAATAGAAATAGAACGGGCTCAGTTTCTCTACCAGAGAAATTCTGAAATTATATACGCTTCTTTTTATCAAAAGTGATAAGAAAAGAGAAGAATACTTGTTGCAAAATATTTTCATTTTATTTGAAAATTTAAATTTAAAAGTGGTGACAGTGCATTTAGTGAGAACAATAGTAAAAGTGCACCCACTGTGTCTCTTCTAAAAGTTAGGAATATGATCACTAAAATTTTCTCTAATTATGTGATTAGGGGGCACATTTAGTGTTTGTAAAACAAGATGTTCTGAGGGAAATATAAGTGTGATAGCCAGAGCTGCAGGGTGAGCACAACTAACCACTGAAATAACATTATAATAATCCTTCTCACCACACAGGGACTACCAGGACACAATCAGACTCAATTCAGACTAGAATTTAAGTGAAGTGATTTCCACGAAGCTGGGATTTTTGCCCTGAATATGTTATAATATGTCCACTAGTTCCTTGGGCAGTGGGATGAAGACAATGTGAAATGAGTGGTTCTGGTTTCATCTGAAACCAATTACCGTGAGTGGACCCAAATTGCTCAGACGGCGGCTGAGCAGCTGCATCCCAAGCACAGCTGGGAATCAGCTGGTGAGCGCTGTCAAGAACGCTCCCTATCAATTGATTCCAGGCCAGGTTGTGATTGCCTTTCACCTTTCAAGCATTGCTTTTCTGTTACTCCAAAAACTGTTACAAATGGCAAAATTTGCAAATATAATTAAGCAAGGAGGAAGCAGGGAAAGATTGGGAGAGAGTTGAAGATTCCGGAAGTAGGGAAGATGAAGAAAGAATGAACTTGGCCTAGGAATGTAATGAATTTATTTTACTGATGAATTCACATTTATCTGGGATAGATTTTATAGTGAATGAATTCTTCCTCTTCCTTCTGCCAAAACTACTCTTCCTTCATAAAAGCAGGACCCTGTTGCTATTTAAATGAATTGTCTAAAAGCAATAATTATGGCTTTATTAATTATAAATCTAGGTTTCTAATTTTCTCCCTTATTCGAGATCATTTCTTAGTTTAAACTAAGGTCTTGTAGCCTCATAAATAGAGAAGCTGTTTCTACAGTACTAATTGTCACTTTCATATCACAAGTATGGGTGAAATGCA
Source organism: Avahi laniger (assembly GCA_963575035.1). Lineage (NCBI taxonomy): Eukaryota > Metazoa > Chordata > Mammalia > Primates > Indriidae > Avahi > Avahi laniger. Next base: position 84,094 of record CAUYSK010046024.1, read on the forward strand.
GACTTTTTGAGTTTCCTAAAAGGACATTATCAGATAGTATTTTTAAAGAATAGTAGATTCTAACACATATTACAAAAATGTAATATTTAAGAAAGAATTAAGAAAACAGATGTTAAACTAACAAATGATTGTCTTTTTGCAGTGGTTCCCAAACTTTGCTGCACATGGGAATTACTTGCAATCTTAAAAAATATTCCTAATACTCTGATTTAATCAATGTGGGCTTGAACTGGACTTTGGGATTTTCAAAAACCTCCTAGGAGATTGTGCAACGATGTTTGATCCTTACCAATAGAATAGCAATAGCAAAAATTATCTTAATTAATTTGCCAGGCAAAAAGGTGTCAATTTTATTATTTTTAATACTTCATACATGCTATAGATATTCTTTTATGGTATTTCATAACAAATTAATTTATAAAAAGACAATTTAAAAGTAAATATTAAGCATTCAACTCAAAAATATTGTAGAACAATATGGTCAACCCAAAATAAATTGAAGAAAATAAAGATGAAAGCAGAAATTAGTGAAATAAAGAAAAAAATGCAACAAAAAAAAGAAAGAGTTGATCAAGATCCAAACCTGTTTCTTTGACAATATTATTTTCAAGGCCAAAACAAAACTGTTCAAGAAATAAAGGTACAATAAAAATTTAAAAACATGAAAGAATCCTCAAAATGAACACGTTTTATCCATAAATTTGAACATTTGGTTATAAAAGTAAGTTTTTTAGGAACAATTTAAATTACAAAAAAGACTCAAAAATATAAGCTACCTCATGCCCAAACATTGGTTTCTAAAACCATTCTCAACTAGTAAGAATTAAGATTTCTTGGGGTAGTTGCTGTGTTCAGGGATGTAGCTAGAAAAGCATAAGACAAGCCCAGCATATTTTACAGTCCCATAGAGTAAGGATATTGAAGGAATGAGGAGAACATGTCAAGAGGACATAGGAGCCAGCTTACAAGGGTTCCTACTCATCAATCTGGGACAATCTGTATAACCATGAGATCAAAATTAGAAAAGAAAAGCTCTAGAAAACAATATTAATGTTTCTAATAAAAGTAGATGGAAAAAATAGTAATAAAATGCCAGCAAAATATTTCAACAGAATTAAAAATAAATCACAATGATCATTTTCTGCACCTACACCTCCGTCCCTGAACTTTATTAACAGAACACAGTGACCCTTTAAAAGCAGAAGTCAGATAACGTCATTATCCATCTTCAAAATACACAAAAAGCTTGAGAGATTGCTTAGGGTAAAAGTCAAAGTCTTCACAATGGCCCACAAGATCCTCTGTGATACATGCCCCTTCCTTTTCCTTCCCTCATCTTTCTCCTACTTCTTTCCCTCTTACTCAACCACTTCAGCTACCTGGCCTCCTAAATGTTACTTGAACATGGTAGGCCTTTGTTCTGTTAAGATCATGATATACTTTAATACATTTTCTGTTAAAATTTCTGAAATAAATTGCATTTGGTAGAATCATTAAAAACTGCTGTCTCCATTATAGCAATCCACAAAATCTTGCACTTAGTGTTACAGAATCATGTTCTTATTTCTGTTTCATTGATGTCTCTTAGTCACTAATAGACTGTAAGCTCACTATTACATCCTCAGTGGAAAATATAGCACTTAGCAAGTAATCAGGTTCCTAAGTGATAATATTTGCAGATTTTAGCAATCATCATTAATGTATTATAGAACACTTAGCCTTCATAAGGCAGAAGCCAAAAGCCTTGAAGAAATAATAGCATATGAAGCAAAGGGAGATTAATGATATCAGGAATTGAAAGTTGAAGAGAAGAATTGAAATCTAAACTGAAAGCAGCCAAAACCTGCCTAAATGAATGGTAAAACATTAAATTAATGGAATACAGAAGAAATGAAAAATTATCCCAGAAAACAAGAACAAAAGGAAGAAATGATGATGATATTTAGAGGAGGATGACAAAAATTGGATACCAAACTTTAAAACGACACAGATATAGATATTTTTATTAGAAAAATTAGAACTGTACAGATAAAAATTAGACAACTTAAGAACATATTTTTTGGACCTAAACAAAACTCACATATGTAGATGGAAAGGTTTCACTGTCTTCAAGTATTTGAGGACAAAATAAAATAATCTAAGTTGGGAAAATATGCCAGAATTATTGCAATTTCTCTTCTGCACCATTGATTTCTAGAAGACAATGGAGGAAGAACACTTTAAAGATACATGTTAACATATTAATATCTTTAATCAGGGGAGAAAATCTGGCTAGAAAGAATATTTTCACGTATCTCTGCTTTAACACATCCATTTTATGTTGATTTTATTTTCTGACTCTACCCAAAATTGTGGTGTCGGCCGTTCCCCCAAATACAGTAGAAACAATGGGACGGGTAAGTAGAAGGGGAAGAGCATGTTACCATAGCTATTCTTGTGCTATCCACATTCTAAAATGTCTTCAAATTTGAGAATTTGTATGTAGACATATTAATGAAGCGTCATTTGGGAGATATTTAGTAAAAAATAGACTGAGTGGATTGAAGAAATATTTATTTAGAGTTACTAGTAAATATCTGCCTAATCTGCACTGTGACTCCTGTTATCTCTTCTACTGTGTTACCTGAAAGCACAATTTTATTTCTCAAAACACCATTCCTAAAAGTTATTTCTGATGACACGTTTAAATACCTCCAGTTACAGTGTATTTGTTTTATCTTTTAGCATGATGGATAAAAACTATCCCTCAGGATCTCTAGTTCTGGTAATGCAGTAGCCTAACCTGACAGATAACAATTGTAAACCATAAACAGACTAATGAAAATAAAGCTTTTTGAAGCCCTTGGTGTATAATGAAAATCAAGTAGAAACCAGAGAGGATCACCCTTGAAAGTAAGGAACCTCCCTGGATGAGATCCACATATTCAAGACTTTTCCCTTGAAGGAAAATTCTAGTCAGGTAGCACAAATTGAATAGAACTTAAGAAGAAAGCTACAGGCTGTTTGGTTTGAGCAACCTGATGGGGTACAGAGATTGACTAAATGGAGGCAGAAGGTGAATTTCTGGGGATTTGGAAATGTTCTACAGTTTGAGTTGATCATTGGTTACATGAGTATACTTTTGTCAAACTCATCAAATTGTACACTTTAGACATGTTTACATTCCTTTATGTACATTTCCCTTAATTTTTTAAAATAAGGAGAAGTAATCATGGTTTCCGTTATAGAAGCCAAGAGCATTTTTTGCGTAAAGATTAAGGCAACATGATACACAAGAAAATTAGCGTCTACAGAAATACAAGCAGTACACTGGGGGTGGTAACTATGCAAGTTGATATAAAAACTTATTTTTTATTTATTTCTTAGATTCTTTAAAAGTCAATTGACTTAGTAAAGCAAAAATAATAGCCATATATTATGAGGTTTGTAATGCATGAAGAACTAAAATATATTAAAACAATAGCAAAAGTCAGGAAAAGGTGTGAATGTAATTATACTGCTGTAAGATTATTACCTGGTACATGAAGTGGTACTATAAGGTAGACTATAACATGTTAGGAACATATATTGTAATTCCTGGAATAATCATTAAAAATAATATAAAGAGGAATAGCTAAAAAGAAAATGGACAGATAAAATAGAATACAGAAAATACACAATAAATTTGAAAAAAGACAGAAATGAAGGCATAAAGGGAAAAATAGTTGTAGAGCAACTATAATTCTTATACATTACTAGTGCAGATAGAAAATTGTACAGTCACTTTGGAAAATAATTCATAAGTCTCTAACATAAGGTTGAACATGTATTTATTGTAAGTCACAGTAACTCATCTATCATAAAACATACCTGTAGTATTTACCTAAGAAAAATGAAAACATGTGCACAAAAAGAGTTGTACAAGAATGTCTGTAGTGGTTTTAATCGTAATCTACAAAAACTGCAAACTACCGAAAGTCTGTAATAGAAAAGTGGATATACAGATTGATGTATTCATAAAATTGAGAACTACTCAGAAATAAAAAGATGAAACTGCTGATATATGCAACAAAATGTGTGACTATCGATCACATTTTGTTGATCCAAAGCAGCCAGACATGAGAGAAGATTTGCTATATGATTTCATTTATGTTAATTTGTGGATCAGTGGACTATTATAGACTACATAAATTATAGCAATGGAAATCAGATTACAAGTTTTCCTGGGGAAGTGGAGATAAATTGCAAAGCGGCTCTAGGAATTTGTAGGTGAGACGGAAAGGTCTTACATCTTAATTGGTCACACAGATATATTCATTTGTCAAAACTTTTCAAATTTTGCACATGCAGTCTGTTCATTTTATTATGTACAAATAATATATCTATTAAAAAAGCAACAGATATATACTGTTCCTAATCATCTTATTTGCCTTACTATTTAAACATTTCATGCATTTACATACCTACTATCTATAATTGTTTCATGATGGATCATCCTTAAAGAAGACCTTTAAATGTTCAACACCTCCTTGTAAGTAACGTGCTCTCTTTTCCAAGCAACTCTTTGTAGAAAGGGCCTTGGAAATGTTTGTATACAGTATTTACACTTAAAACTGACCAGAACGTTTATACATTTTTGGTCTTTAATTTGGATAGTTTTCACCAAATATTATTTCACTGATACATTATGTATGTTAATATATATCTGATTCAAATAAAACCTAGTGCAGGGAGAGGTTACTTTAGATATGCTCAAAAGTAATTAACACCAATTTTAATGGCTCTATAACTCATAGGTACCACTCAGTGCACTGAAAGTATCAAAAACCAACCCTGGCCTATTTAAGCAAAAAAAAAAAAAAAACCTGTTAAAAATATGTGTTAATTCATAGGATCTCTGTGTTAGTGTTTGCCCTACAAAAAGCAGACAACAAGGTGGGATTAAAAGTAAAAGAATTTCATTAGGAGCAACACCTCTTGAAAGGAAATGGGGAGAGATCTGGGTCAGCTTGTAGAGGCATCAGACTATGCAGAAATCTGATGCTTGATGAAGGAGGAGCTCAGGGGGAAGATCAGATGGAAGCTTCTGAATGCCGTCTAGAGAAAGTTTGGCAAGGCTGTCAGATGTCCAGCAGAGGGCCTGTCTTGGTATTCTTGCTGAGTTCAGTCATTAGTTCAGTGCCACCTGAGGAAAGCATGGCCTTGGGTGCAAACTCAATGATGAATTTCAGACCTTGGTCAATTAAACTATAGTTGGAGATCTGTGAAATACATTCTCATGGTCACCACAAGTACCAAGGGGACTAAAGGACACATTTCAGGGTTATAAAAACAAGAAACAATTCTGCAAATCATGTTGCAGAACTGTCCAGTGAACACATGGCTATGTCAGCTCTGAGGATTGCACAGAGCAGCTTGCATTACTAATACTGAAAGTACTGGATTCAGGATTCCCCCATGAACATTGTCGTTGCCCTTCTAGGAATTTAATCTTTCTGCAACCTCCAGCAAAGAGGAGTTCCTGGCAGTCCCTACATTACTTGGTAACGTAGGGACAGGTAAAGTCTAAGTCATTGGTATGCACTTACCTACAATGGAATCTGGAGAAACAAGTATCAAACGTTTTCTATTTCTAAATCAGGAGAGGGCCTTGCCTTTCACCAAAATTGAAAGCTGAGAAACATTTGAAAGATAGGTGCCAGGCAGACAAAAGAAAGACAAATGCCTACTGTATCCTGCCAGTAAGAAGAGATGGACATATTATTTTCGAATTATCAATTGTACATATACTGCTCCACATTCTTTTTCCTTTCTGAAAAATCCAAATGATCTCTAAACATCATTTGTTAGGTCAAGGTAGTTATTGATGCTTACAAATTTTTTTAAAAAGAGAAATTCTTGGGAAGAATGGACATACAGCATATGTCTAAGGAGGATTAGAAGGCAACACATTTGTCAAACATCTGGAATTTTCATTGAAAATTTCTGACGTGAATACTTTGACTATACCTGTAACCCTAATAATGCCAAAAGAAAATTCCCAGGTGTCAAATATTTCCTAACTTTGCTGATGTATTTTAAAGACTCTAAAGGTTACTTGTTATACCCTATAGCTTTAAGGCTTTAATTTTAAAAGCTGCATGTAATTTTGCTCAAGGGCTATTTCCACAGCCAATTTGATTAAGTGCAACTTAAAAATTTCAGGAAATATATTTGAATGCACTGATTGAAGCAACCATGAACACTATACTTATAAAATTGAGCATAATTTTTTACCCTTGAACTTTAAAGGTGCCTTCTCATTCAACTCCCGACATTTTATTCATTTTTACTTTTATTTTTGGCATCAGAAAATAATGCTAATATTACTATCTTATAAGAAAATTCCCAAACTGTACTATAAATGGCTTTTCAAATGTAACTACTCTACATATACAATATAGATAATACATAAGCAGAGAGTGCAGGGGGAAGAAATTTTTTCTAGAAATGCAAAAATTAATTCCTAGCCATAATTAATTAATTTAACAAATATAGACTAACTCATATGACTATGCTTTGAAATTTTGAGTACTGAGAAAGTATGAAAAATAGTAATAGATAAATAATTTCACAAATTCTGCTATTTTTAAAAAAAACAACATAATTACAAAAAAATACATAAAATTTAAGTTGCAATATTTCTAGTTTGGGAAAATATTAATCATTTCATAATTCTATCATATAAGTAAATTAAATATATAATATTTACATCATTCTTATTTTCTATTTTCACATTGTGTATTTTTTAAGAATAACATGAAATCAACCACGTATCTGGCAAGCTTCAGTTTAACATGTACAGAGTTCCTTCTATAGAGTTGAACATTTCTAATAAGCTATGTTAAAAATATTTTTGAAACCCAAAGTTTAAGGTCAGTTGTAACTTACTGAAGTTCAATTATAACTTTAACATCTGATTTTTCATTTAAGCTATAAAATAAAATATTTATGCATCTTTTAAGTGTGAACAACATAGTCATATGTGATCATCAAATTTTCCATGTCAAACTTTATAGCTAGCTGGTTAACCAGCAGCATGAGTTTTAGAGGGAATTCATTCAGACCCCAGAGATACAATTTGTCATTAAGAAACCAGGTACCATGCAGGTAACAGTTGTCCAAAGTCATACCACTCAGGAGTGATAGATATTGGATAAAATTCTATATATTTTGACTACTGTGCCATTGTTCTTTGTATTGTATTATATTGGGTTTTTTTTTACTATATTAATTCAATGGTTGTTTTGTAGTTTTTAGATATTTTCTTTTACATGGGACAGCAGTTATATGAACACAAAGATAAAAATGCCTCAATAAACTACACACAAGTTTAATTCTCTAGACTACATGAACCAGTAATTTTAAAATGTATTTATCTTTCACATATTGCTTTGCAAATATCTTATCTGCCTAACAGATTATGTACTACACTACTTGGCATATATATTTTGTGTTGAATAAGCATAAAATGACATTTTATATATATATATATATATATGGGATTCAAGGCAAAATTTGGCAGACTTTTATTGTCTATTCAAACATCTGTCTGATACTTTTGCATTTCCTTGATACCAGAAAACCTGATTATATTCAGGGTGATAATATATCCAGCCCCTAGCAATGAATCATAATTAATCCAAATTAATCATGATATTCTTGCTTTGCATTGTCAGATACTTGATTTAACCAACTTTTTTTACAGCTACAAGTGATCATGTGACTCAGTTCTATCTCATAAGACATAAGGGCATGTTTGATAGGATGTTTCTTAGAAGCCTTTAGCTTTCCTACTAAAAGAGATAGATATAGCTGGGGCAACTTGTTCTTTCTTTCTAGCATTTTAAATGTGGACGTGATTAGAAGAGCTGGGACAGCCATTTTTCCATCTTAAAGGAAAGACCAAGAAAATTGTGAAGCTACTTGTACTAATGTTGCACATATGAACCAATATCAAAGCTTCTATTACCAGATTTAATTGCTGCATAAAAATATAAGTATAAATTCTTCTTTGTTTAAATCATCTTAAGTCAAGACTTCTGTTACTTTCATCTGAATGCATTCCTAATTGTTGTACATGCAAATGTAAACATTGTACATGTAATGCAAATATCATTTAGTATTTGCCAATATGATGCTTCCACCCACTAGGAGATTTTTGTTTTAGTCTGTTTTCTGTTGTTTTATTACAGAATACCTGAAATCAAGTAATTTACAAAGAAAAGGAATTTATTTCTTGTAATTATAATGACGGAGTGGGCTGAGAATGCTAGCATTCTTGCTCAGATCTCTCTTCCTTTTCTTATAAAGCCACCAATTCTACTGGCATAATAACTTTCTAATCCATTAATCCATGAACAGACTCAATATTTGTGAGAGAGGAGCCCTCATGACCCAATCACCTCTTAAAGGCCCCAGCTTTCAGTACTGCCACATTGGGGATAAGTATCCAACACATGAAACTGGGGAACACATTCAAACCATAGCAATGTTCAGTAAATCTTTATTCAACTGATTTTCAAAGAATTACTTTGATCTATATTAAGTTATAGCAATTGACAGACCACTATGGGTAACCACTGTAAAATCACTAAATTTCTACTTCCCTTATGTCAGATAGATAACCCAAATAGATGTTATTGTGATTATGATTACTGTCAACTCTGCATATGCTGTAATAATTATTCTTTGTCTAAAATTGGGGAAGTGTTGGTCTCACTACTTAGAAATCATTGACTTTTTCTTTTTTCACTCCAAATACTATTCAATTTGGCTTTTTAAACTTCTTTAGTTCTTAAAATAAGACTGTAAGCCCTGTGATTGTATCAGTTGAAAGGTCTTCTATTCAATAAAGCTTCTCATCATGTTGCAAGGCTTGATTGATTTCCGCACGTTTCCTTTGCGGAACCCATAGGCCCCCTGATTGATAAATGAACCTTGTTTTCTCAAGAGTAGATTCCTTATATGAGGCCCTCTTTCATATGTAGGCAGCTCTCAAAATGTTCTAATCACAAGAAGTTTATCCATTACTCTGTATCTCAGCTCAGCTAAAGCAGAGCTCCCAGTTCTATGACATCTGAACAGCCTTAGTCCCTAAACATCTTTACTGAAGTATAATCGATACTCAGCATCCCCACCTGCCTGAGTGAGGTCACAAATATCTACAAAGCCCTGTTCTCTTCTGGTTTTGTTTTTTAATTATTGATCTTAATTTGACCTCAGTTGAAAACTCTTCATTTTCGAGTAGAATGATGTTTTCTTCTTTCTTACTCTTTAATTTTGTTTGTATGTTTAGGATACCTCCTTCAGTTGCTAAGTTCATTTCAACTTAGAACGCTCTCTCTGCATTTGAGTACATGTAAACCTTGTGCCTGTGGTACACCCTATGCAGTCTCAGCTCACAGAATCCAGTCTAAAGAGATGCCCAGGGTATCTTTATCTTTCAAGAGAAAGAAGAATAAGCATTTTTTCTCTAAGCTTAGCCACATACATTACTTCCAAAAGGCAAATAGCTGAATTTTCCTGAATAGGCTTTTGCGAAAATGCCACTTGACATGGGGGAAAAAAGATTTATAACAAATGTTTGCTGAATCGAATTGAATTAAACTACTGAAAAAACAATTCTCTACTAGATTATAGTGTGACATGTTTCCAATGCAAATGTTCTGGATTAATTTTTGCTACTATCACACATATGAAGTATTAATACTTAATAAAGGCTTTTTGGTATAGGATTCAAAGAAATTTAACAACCAACTAATAATTTCCTGTAAAATTTTATGTATTAACTTACATACTTCTTTGATGCAATAAGTGTAAAAATATTGATCCTTTATTAAACATTTCTAATTGTTTCACTATTTACCTAGAGTATATTAAGGACGCAGCACTGCCAAACAATTCATAAAGCTGATTCAAGAAAAAAATAGGTTGTTTTTAAAGAGGGTATCAGAAAACTTTTGGAGCTGATGGATATGCTTCTTAGCTTGATTGCAGTAATGGTTTTACAGGTGTATGCCTATGTCCAAATTTATCGAATTGCATATATTAAATATATGTAGGCTTTATATCAATTAGACTTCAATAAAGATGTTTTAAGAAAGAAAAAAAAATAGTTTCCTTTTTAATGTCAATGGAGTTTTATTTCAGCTTACTCAAAATCACCCACTACTAGTATAATAGCTTTAGTTACCTACTTGGGATCTTACGAAGACTCTTTGCCAGCCTATGAAAACTTGAGTTGCTGGGAAAGTGGTTTTTTAATGCCAAACTTGACAGAAATTTTAATTTGTGGCATTCTAAATGTAGCTATTTTCCATTCCTCTTAGAAAAGTCAAAGGGTGATGCTGCCATATGGGTTACAAATATATCAGCAGGCCAAATCTATTCCTGGAGCTCATTCATCATTATAACACCCCTTTGACACAGGAGGGTGACAAGGATATTGTTCTTATTTTAAATAGGATTGAAAAGTCCTCAGCTAAATCCTGGTTTGAGGGTGAAAAAGCGATTGGACTAGGCCCTTACCCATGGTTTTGCGTGAATGCAGATCTCCAAATATTAAGGTAAATATTCTTTGCTACTAAAACGTGTACTTCTTAGATATATATAAAGCCTATTGTCATTCAACAAATTCTAAATAATTAAATGTATTATAAAAGTCAAATATTTCCTTCTTAAATTTTACTACGAACATTTTTCAAAAATCAGATGAGAAGAAATAGTATAATGAAACCATGTAACTAAAACTGAGGGCCGGGCGCGGTGGCTCACGCCTATAATCCTAGCTCTCTGGGAGGCCGAGGCGGGTGGATTGTTTGAGCTCAGGAGTTCGAAACCAGCCTGAGCAAGAGTGAGATCCCGTCTCTACTAAAATTAGAAAGAAATTAATTGGACAGCTAAAAATATATAGAAAAAACTAGCCAGGCATGGTGGCTCATGTCTGTAGTCCCAGCCATTCGGGAGGCTGAGGCAGTAGGATCGCTTGAGCCCAGGAGTTTGAGGTTGCTGTGAGCTAGGCTGACGCCACAGCACTGGCCCTGGGCAACACAGTGAGACTCTGTCTCAAAAAAAAAACCTGACATTTACTGAGATTACTGAATATCATGTCATATTTGCTTCACCAATCAATATAATTGATTTATCTTTTTTCTTTTGCTTAGATGTTTTAAATTAAGTTGCATTTGTCATAATAGTTTATCTTTAGATATTAAGGTACACATCTTTATAAAGTAAGATATTTTCCTATATGACAATGATATTTGTATTAGTTGGAGTTCTCCAGACAAATAAGAATACTAGGTTTATTATGAGGAATTGGCTGACATGGTTACAGAGGCTGAGAAGATCTGTAATCTGCCATCTGTAAGCCACGGGCCCAGGAAAGCTAGTGATACAGGTCTATTCACACCCAGGGTTGAGAACCAGGGGAGACAATGGTGTAAGTCCCAGAGGGAGTCGAAATGCCTGAGAAATGGAGTCTGCAGGCTTGAAAATCAGGAGCATTGATGTCCAAGGGCAGGAGAAGATGGATGTCACAGCTCAAGCAGATAGAGCTAATTTTATCTTTCTCTACCTTTTTGTTCTATTCAAGACTTGAATGGATTGAATCACACCCACCCATTAGAAAGGGTGATCTTTACTCAGTCTACAACTCAGTCCAGATGCTAATCTTTTCTGGAAACACCGTCACAGACGCATCCAGAAATGTTTTATCAGCTACCTGCATATTCGTTAGCCCAGTGAAGTTGAGACATAAAATTAACTATCACAACACCTTTATCACATGTAACACAATTAATATTAATTTCTTAATATAGTAGTCCTCTCTTCTCTGCAGGAAATACATTCCAACACCTGATGATGCCTGAAATTGCATATAGTACCAAACCCCAAATATACTCTGTTTTTGCCTGTACATACATACCTACAATAAAGTTTAATTTATACATTAGGCACAGTAAGAGATTAACAATAATTAATTATAAAATAGAATAATTATAACCATATACTGCAGTCAAAGTTATGTGAATGTAGTTTCTCTCTCTCAAAATATCTTAATGTACTTTGCTCATGCTGCTTCTTTTTATGATGTGAGATGATACAATTCCTACATGATAAGCTGAAGTGAGACAAATGACAGACATTGTGATGTAGTGTTAGGTCTACTAGTGACCTATATTCCTGAATCTGTGTAATCATCCCTTACTTCTAATAAATGGCTTGCTGTCATTCATTTCAGGGTATTCCTTGGTGAAGGCTCAATGCTTTCAGGTACAACATGCTAATGTCGATCAGAACACATTTCTGTTCATGTCTTCCACTGACAAATTTCATGCCTTTTCCATCTTAACTAAGCACTTATCATGCACTGTGGCCGCAACTTTTGTAGTTTGAGGTATAACAGCAAAGCTAACACAGATTTCTCTTTCTTCACAATTTCATGAATATTAGTTCTCACTGTAGATCTTAGCAACCTCAGCTTACAATTTTTTCTTTCCTTATTAAGTCAAGAACTTTCACTTTTTCACTTAAAAGAAGCATTTTATGGCTTCTCTGGCATATTTGAATTGCCAACATCACTTTTGTGCTGTGGGGCTAATATGAAGTAAAATAAGAGTTATTGATCACAAGCACTGTGATATTGTGACAATCAGTTTGATGACCGAGAGGGCTCCTAAGTGACTCGTAAGTGGTGACATGGACAGCGTTGATGTGCTTCAAATTCTAGGTGAGACAGAGTGGGACAGCTTAAGATTTTATCATGCTACTCACAATGGCACGTAACTTAAAATTTATGAATTGTTTATTTCTGGAATTTTCCATTTAATATTTTTGGACTGAGGTTGGTGGTTAGTAACTGAAACCTCAGAAAGCATAACAAGGTTAAGGGGGGATTACTACCCAGTACATATTTAAATATCTCCCATTGTTCCTGAGCTATATTTTGTAGTTAGTTTGTTTAAACTAGCATTCAGTCAAGGACTATATATTGCAATGGTTGTTTTGTCTGCAAATTTTTTTTAATCAGCTACAGTTCTCCTCCTCAAACTTTTTTTTATTCAAGACATCAACTTGTTGAAAAGACTGGGACAGTAGTCTTGTAGGGGTCCTCATTTTCTGCTTTTTTGTGTTGTTTTGTTTGATTGGTTGTTCATTCTGTTGTTTGACTTCTTCTTCTATACCTTGTATTTTATGTAAACTTGTACAAAGAAATGACAGATTTAACATTTTTGGCAAGTGTACTTCTTTAGTGATGCTGGAAAACCCTTATTTATAATGGAAAACTAGTAGAATAAACCTAAGGTTTTAATTTGTTTTTATAGGGATAATATAATCATTTCTGATTTTATGGCAACTAATGGCTTCAAATGCTAAGAACTTTGGAAGATTTTCTTATTCATTAGGTGATAATCTGGACCAATCCCTAGGTATTTAAAAGTTTTCAGAGGCTATAATACGGAATGAACTTTGCAAAAATTCTGATGTCAAGAGGTTTCCACTTCAGTTAATAAAATTAAAAGGATCAAAAGGAGTTCTGAGAAATCTACAAACCAGACTAGGAAAACATGTTCCTACTCTGGATGACACATATACTCAATGGAAGTTTCATGAATATGAGACATATTCGAAGAAGAAAGAAAAAAATCTGCTTAGTTTGGATGTCATATGGGCATAATCTCCTTGGTGCAGCTATATATATATTTAAAGCAACAGGAAGGTGACGTCAGCCTCCCCTCCTTCCAGTTAGGTATATGCTCCCAAAATTATGGTTTTTACTGATCTTAGTTGTTAGAAAATATTAATTTGATTGATTTGGAGAAGGGTGAGGAAATAATTTTTTCATTTGCAATTCTTTAATTTTGGATCACGTTCACAAAGAAGGAAAAACTAGGAAATTTTATTCTCTTGAGTGTATAGTAGAATTAATTGTGAATACACAAAGCAAAGTACAAAAACCACAGGAAAGAGTATTGCTGCTTCTTTAAGTTATAAGTAATGATCTTCTATTCTTGATTCTTAGTGTTTAATTCACACCATGGTTTGCTACCACGTTGGAGGAGAATTAATGAAATATTTATAAAGTCAAGGACTCACCCTTGAGAAAAAACTGAACTCTATTGAGCATTTTATTTCTTCCAGACCACACAAGACTGCATTTTATTCATGCTCCTCAGATGTTCTTTAGATCATCTCCACCACCATATTTTTAAAGCAACATCTATGCAGAGTTTATTTATTGCTGTTTCCAATTACTCCCTCAAGGTATTAACATTATGATGACGTCTGCCTTAAAACTTGTTTCATCATTTTGTTTTAAAAATAGACATGGGCTCATGCAAAATTGCTAAGTACTTAGGTTTAACTCTTTTTTGAATTTCAGTTTTATATAGAGTCTGTGCACACATCTGCCATACAGATACAAGTTTAAGAACTGTAATGCTAAGCTCCAAAATTCTTTTTGTTTGGCCAGGACCTTCTGCTTTCCTCATTTTGATGTTGACTCTGAGCGTCAAAGGTGCCTTCCTAGTTATAGTGGACCCAGATAGATGAGTAATTTGTGATATTGTAATGGTAACTGGGTATTAAACTTCACTACATCTGTGCAGGGTTATGCTAAATTTTTAGAAGAAAATTGATCAGTAATTTTTAAAATTAGCTATACAAATACAAATATAATTGTTTCATTGCATTGACTTGAAAAATACTCATTTAATATAACAAACATTAAGAAATTGATTTATTTGAGAATATTGGCAGGAACTATTGCTATGTAGATTCTATAAACAAATTTTATATTAAAGTAGTAATTTCAGCTAAGTACATGTATTCCTGTTTATCATTCATTTTTAAAATACTTTTTCTATTTTAGCATCTAGCATTGTGCCAGGCCTATAGTAAAGATTCTTAAACTCCAGTGTTTATATGAAAACTTACTAAGGAAGGAAATCTCTAATCACATTCTTAAAGATGGTTTCAGAAGCTCTGAGGTGGATACAAACATTTGTCTGCATTTCAAATGCTCCAGTTGTTTCTGATGCAGATGGTCAGTGGTACTTCCTGTGAAAAGCACAAGTCTCTACGTGTGCAAGGATTTTAAATGCAAAATAATAAAAAATAAAACGAGATACAAATTAAGTAAATGTTCAACACAAAAGAACTATGTATGGGTTAATGCTATATAAGTGGTGTACGTAAAGTGTGGTAGTATTTCATAGGATATTTATTCCAATTGAATAGATTATGTCTAATTCCACAATACATAAAATAAAATATTAAAAAGTATTTATTATGATAAATATATAAAGACCTTTAAAAGTGAATTAGAGTCGACCCTGAATAACACAGGTTTGAATTTTGTGGGTCTTCTTATATGCATATTTTTTTCAACCAAATGTGACTGAAAATGAAGCATTCGCAGAATGTGAAACCCTAGCATGTGCTGGGCCAACATTTCCTATGTGCATGTTCCTCAGCCTCATTGCAGGACCCGAGTATGCATGGATTTTGGTATATGTGGAGGGTCCTGAATCCAATTCCCCATGTATACCAAGGAAAAACTGTATATAACATCTTTAAAAGAGTGATTGTATGACTCTTCATCTCTGAAAAAAAATTCAGATAAAAATATATCATATTTAAGCCAATTTAGACACACTTTAAGATTCTACCTATTTTTCACCAGATTTCCTTCAATTAATTATTTTCATAACACTTGAAATTTCATCTAATACTCTGCATTTTAGTCTGAAAAATATACTTTTTATCCCCTAGACCTAAGGGATTTAATCTCTGTATTTGCCAAAATAATTGCAGATAATATTGTCCTAATCTGTAGTTCTTTCCTCTCCCCATGTCTATGTTCATTCCTTTTGTATCTTGCATAACAAGTGATTTTAAACTTAAATCAAAAACACTTACTTAGCTCATGATGCTGCAGGTTGGTCTGAGCTGCCTCTGCTGTTTCCTAGGAATCTACTCAAGTTGCTTTCTGAAGACTGGATGATCCAGGAAGGCCTCACCCGGAGGTCTGGAGACTGGCATCCTGTCAAACAGAGCGAAGGGGGCAACTAGAACTCATGTGGCCTGTGCTAACTGGAAGCATACAGAAAGGGATATTCTGGAAAATGCACTTCAGTGCGGCCAAATTGATACTTTACAACGTAATATAATGCAACAAAGTCACTGAAATACTAGACAATTCTAACGTACATATTGCAGCAATTAGAAATTTGGGGTCCTAACTTGAAAGAATCATAAATCCCAGTTGGAAAATACAGACAAATATTGTATACAGAGGGTGTAGCCTCTTAACTGAGGTTGTAATCTGGTAGATATTAGTATTCTTTTCTATTAATATCTGCAGTCATTATAAAAATTACTGTCAACATCCTAAAATTTAGTAAAAAACATGTGATCTATGAATGGGAAGACAATAGCTAGAATTATGGATAGAACATAAGCTGAGAGAATGAGAAAATGGGAAATCAAGACTGGAAAATATGAAAGATACTACTTAGTTGCCGGATATGTTTTAATATGTAATATTATTTTTAACTTTAAAGACTGTGCTTAAAAAATCACACATGTGTTGTTTTCCTGTATAATCAAAATTTAAACTCTTTACATAGATTTTTTTTCTCTCTCTGTTCTATTAACTTTAACAAGGCCCATCTTGAACCTTACCACGTCTGATTTATTCACTTATATAAGTGTGGTGCTTTGTACAGTGCCTGGTCCATATTAATAACATAATTCATGAACAAATAAACTCTTTTTTAAAGTTTTTTTTGGGGAGCAAATGTGGAATTGCTATATAGGAATGAGTACGAGTAATAATATTTACAAAGGAAAAAATAATAAAAGCTTTTTGGATACTCTACAGCAAGAATTAAATCCCCATTGGTTCTGGTCCATATCACTTTACTTTGCTAAACTATTTTCCTTTCTAGTAACTGTCATTTGGCCATTGGCAGAAATGATTATATTTATAATTGGACAGAGTCTTTTTATTACTACTTTTGTTTGAAAGGATTTGTGTTTCACCTAACATAATAATAAGAAAAGAGTATCAAGAGATTCATAAAATTTAAGCTCTTTAATTTTAAAACATATCAGGCAAATTATATACTGTAACAAAAAATACTATGACATGCCTTATTACAAAGGTGTTTCAGAACTGGAAATCTGGCAGATCTATCTATGCATTGCTTTCAGGCATTCTTCACATGTCATCATGAAACACATCAATTGGATGACCAAAAAAAATCAGCTTCAAAACTAATAGACTCTGGGTACAATCAGAAACTAGCCTAGGCCTCAATAGAATTGTTCCATTTAACATTCTGAAGATATGATATCATTTTTAGCAAACTATAAAGGAATGAGCTTTGAAGTTAGACTTCAAAACTACTAAGTCTTTTCCTGATTAAAATATAAATTGACTTACAAGGCCATCATTACCTAAACCAATCTTTTGTGCAAGTTTATATTAAGAACAGTTTTTTTTTTACTGTACAAGTTTAAGCAAGATTATCATGGTAATAGAGTATTATCTTTTTCAAAACAGAAATTGTAAGCATTTCTATATCACTGCAAGAAAAAAATAATAGTTATTTGAATTTTTTTTTTACTTGAGCCTAGAGTCTATGTCATGTGATAAGCAAGAAAAATTATTTACTTTGGATCAAACTCAGTAAGTTGAATAGAGATAACACTAAGTGTTAATATTTATTGAAAGTTTACTACTTCCCCAAAATACTTCTCGGGTTAGTATTATTATCCCCATTTTAAAATGAAGCTTCAAAAAGTCAAGTAACTTGTTTGAGAATATATAAGCAATAAGTAGCAAGGCTTGTTATTAATTTTATCTGATTTGAAAGAAAATTTCATTTCTGCTGTTGAAGGAGCAATTGAGAAAAGAGTCTTAGAATTAATCGTGGCCAGTCTGGCATGTAAGCAGCTTGGAAGTTGCTACTCTATCCTAACAAGTACAAAAGTAAACAAACTGAAAATTAATAACTCTTCTTAGACCCATAAAAGAAGTAAGACCACAGAAGAAACCACTGTCCCCCAGATTAGAGATACTGACAGGCTGATACGGGGAATCTCAACTTACCAGGGAAGAGACTCATAAAACAGAAACCTCCATGGGAATCAGTACCAGGATAGGAAATCTGAACTGTGATGAATCGCTAGAGATTCAGTGTGGACAACTTTGAGAGTGAAAAATTCTGGGGACACCTAGTCATGGGGAACCCTCACACTTTTGTGACTTTTACCTCCAGGAACACTACTAAGTCGTCACAATTAAGACTGGAGAAAATCCCCATGTTCTTCTAGCAGGGATATAAGAAAAGAAACCACTTGGAAAAAGGCCAGAGCAGTCTGTTCTTCAGAAGAAGGGTGGCCCTCAGGAGAAATAATTTTACTAGAGTCTGACCTATGTAAGTGAAGGAAAATGCCAACTCCAGCCGTCTCTAGCCACCCTGTTCTCTTCAGGCGTTGGGGGACAGGGGAAACAGAGATGTACCAGTGAAATTCACATTCCAGGGGCACCGGCTCACCAAAAGACTAAGATCTAATTGTAGCACTGCAGGACACTTGCCCTTTCTCCCCACCCCACATTACCACTATGTTACTAAAGGCCCATTTATCATAGTTCGTTTTACCCAGTACATCATGTTCACCATTCAAAAAAATATTACGAAGAATAATAAAAAGCCAAAAACAAAGCTTGAAGAGACTGAGCAAGCATAAGAATCAGAGTCAGATATGACAGTACAAGTTGGAATTATCAGACTAGGAATTTAAAACAACTGTGAATATTGTACTAGGGGCTTTAATAGAAAAAGCAGACAACAAGCAAGAATAGACGGGTAAAGTAAGCAGAAAGATGGACATTCTAAGAAAGAATCAACAGGAAATGCTAGAGATCAAAAACACTGCAAAAGAAATAAAGGATGCCTTTCATGGGTTTATTTATAGACTATACAAAGCTAGGGAAGAATCTTTGAGCTTGAAGATCTCTCAAATAAAACCCTCCAAAACTGAAAAGCCAAGGGAAAACAACTAAAAAAGAACAGAACAGAATACCCAACAGAAGTGTGGCACAATCACAAAAGGTGTAACATAAGTGTAAAAGAAATACAAGAAGGAGAAAGAAGAAAGAGAAAAATGAACAGAAGAAATATTTGAAATAACGACTGAGAATTTCCCCAGTTGAAAGACAAATACCAAACCAAGGATCGAGGAAGCTCAGAGAACACCAAGCAAGATAAATGCTAAAAAAAAAAAAAAAAAAAAAAACCTACACCAAGGCATATCATTCTAAAACAACAGAAGATCAAAGATAAAGAAAAAATCCTGAAAAAAGCCAGAGGAGAAAAGTATCTTATTTACAGAGAAGAAAGATAAGGATTACTTCTTACTTCTCCCCAGAAACCATGCAAGCAAGAAGAGAGTAGAGTGAATTATTTTATTTTATTTTTCCAATTTATCATTTTCTTCTTTTTTAAATTTCAGAATATTACAGGGGCACAAACATTTTGGTTACATATAATGCCATTGTCTTGCTCAAGCCAGAGCTAAAATGTGAAGGAGAAATAAAGACCTTCTCGGACAAGCAAAAATTGAGGGAATTTACTGCTAGTAGACCTGTCCTACAAGAAATGTTAAAAGAAATTCTTCAGAGAGGAGAAAAATGATACAGATCAGAAACTTGGATCTACAGAAAGAATGTAAGAGTATTAGAGAAGAAATATAAACAATTATGTCAATAATTACCTTAAACATCAATGGTCTAAATACACCAATTATTAGACAGAATTTGTCAGAGTAGATCGAAAAACAATACCCAAATATATGTACCATGATAACACTAATCAAAAAAAAAAGCATAAGTAGCTATATTAATTTTAGACAAAGCTAACTTCAGAGCAAAGAAAGTTATCAGGGACAAAGAAGGGCATTACATAATGATAAAAGATATGTCAAGAAGACATAACAGCTCTTAGTGTTCTGCACCTAACAACAAAGAATGAAAATACATTGGGTAAACTCTAATAAACTGCAAAGAGAAATAAATAAGTCCACTATTATGGTCCACCGGGAGACTTTAATAACACTCTATCAGAAATGGACAGATTCAGCAGGCAGAAAATAAGTAAAGACATTCTTAACTTCAACAGCATTACCAATCAGGTAGACATAATTGACATCTATAGACTATTTCATCCAACAACAGCAGAATGTACATTCTTCTCAAATTCACGGAGAACATTCTCCAAGATAGATCACATTCCTGGCTATACAACATATTTAAAAGAATAGAAATCATACAATGTTTATTCTCAGACAAAAATGGAATTAAACTAGAAATGAATAATAGCAAGATAATTGGAAAATAACAAAATATATGAAGATTAAATGACACACGTCTAAATAACACATGGTTAGAAAACAAACCATGAGAGAAAATATAAAATATTTTGCACTAAATTAGAATGAAAATACAACTTATCAAAATTTGTGGGTTGTGGCCGGGCATGGTAATCCTAGCTCTCTGGGAGGCCGAGGCAGGCGATTGCTTGAGCTCAGGAGTTCGAAACCAGCCTGAGCAAGAGTGAGACCCCGTCTCTACTAAAAATAGAAAGAAATTAATTGGACAACTAAAAATACATAGAAAAAA
>CAUYSK010046026.1:0-46626 GCA_963575035.1 Avahi laniger
GAGTGCAATGTGCACCACCCAAATGATGGACATAATTGAAACTCGGACTTAGGGAGGGAGGTGGGGGCAAGGGCAACATATGTAACAGAAACATCTGTACCCCCATAATATGCTGAAATAAATAAAAAAAATTAAAAAAAACAACAATCAAATATAAAATTAATAACTATAAACATGGAAAATTTCCTCAGTTTCCAAAGCCTGCCATTTATATTTTTTAGTGTACTTTTTTTGCTCACATTTTATGTCTGTGACATGCTCTTGTGTTCTCCTGCAGTATTTTGAGCACTGGTTTAATGTCTTATTCCAGCTTCATGCATGCAGTAGTCACTAAAATACAAATCCCCAATTTATAATGAACATATAAGGAAACTA
This sequence comes from Avahi laniger, assembly GCA_963575035.1. Classification (NCBI taxonomy): domain Eukaryota; kingdom Metazoa; phylum Chordata; class Mammalia; order Primates; family Indriidae; genus Avahi; species Avahi laniger. The sequence goes on from CAUYSK010046026.1 coordinate 376, forward strand.
CAAAAAGTTCATGGAAAATGTAATCAGTAGATAAAAATAAAAAATATAAACTTTATTTCTCAACATAAGCTTTAACAAGGTCAAGATATTTTTGTAAGTGTGATACTAGCCATTTAGTCCATTCCTAAAGAACTAGGATCCTGGGAATTTAGCTATGTCACTACAGTCTTTTTTTACATTATTAACTGAAGAAAAATGTGTGCTTTTTAAATATTTTTTAAGATTAGGAACCAACAAAAGTTTTAGTAAGAACCAAATCAAGACGTGTAAGGTGGATGCTTAATAATTTCCAATCAAAACTCTTACAAAAGGCCCTTATTTGACAAGAGGAATGAGCAGGAGCATTATTGCAGTGGAGTGGAACTATCTAGTAAAAGTTTCCTGGGTGTATTTCTGCTAAAATTTTGGCTAACTTTCTCAAAACACTCTCATAATAAGCAGATGTTATTGTTCTTTGGCCCTTCAGAAAAGTCAATAAGCAAAATACCTTGAGCATTCCAAAAAACTATTGTCATGACCTTTGCTCTTGACCAGTCTGATTTTACTTTGACTGGACTACTTCAGCTCTTGGTAAACATTGCTTTGATTGTGCATTTTCTTCAGGACCATACTAGTAATGACATGTCTTTTAGTCTGTTAAAATTATTGAAAGAAATACTTCATGATCTTAATCCCACTTGTTTAAAGTTTCTGTTGAAAGCTCTGATCTTGTCTGTAGCCAATCTGAGTGCAACACTTTTGTTGCTTATAGAATGGAAAGTTGGACTGCCTTTAATTTTTAGTCAGAATTGTGTATACTGAACCAGTTGAGATGTCTATGATGTTGGCTATTGTTTGTACTCTTAATCATCGACTCTATTCAATTAGGGCCTGACCAAGATTATTTTTTTCCTCACAATTGATGTATATTGTCTGCTACCATGAGCTTCATTTCCAACATTATCTTGTCCCTTCTTAAAATGAGTTATCCGTATATAAAATGATGATTTCTTTGTGGTATTATCCCCATAAACTTTTCATAGTGCACCCATGATTTCACATCTTTGCACCCAAACTTCACCATAAATTTGATGGTTGTACTTGCCTCAATTTTAGCAAAATTCCTGTTGTTCTTTGATAGGGGCTCTTTTCAAACTGATGACTTATCCTTAGTGCCTCAAACTAGATCCTGTTTAGACATGTTATAACAAGTCAATAAGAGTTTATTTTGGGACAAAAAATTTTGAAATTCATGCATAGTTTTTTTCATAATATGCATTTTCCATGTGCTTTTTCAATACCCCTCATATATGTTTAGAAGCCTGGATAAAAAGATGAAAAAGACTTTAAAAATATCATTCAAGGTGATTAAATTCTACATTCGATGACAACAGTTGGAGGAGATTTGAAGAACAATTAAGAGTACTGATTAAAATTTAGCTAGAGTTCAGTTTGGAATCTCAATGGGGAATAATGACACATTCAAATTGGAAATTGGAGGAGAATTTCATAAAGTGATTTTTGGCAATGTTGTGGGTCTGGTGAAGGGGAACTATAAGAAATAGCATAGTACCCTAGGACTAGTAATAGTGAAGTACTGTTACCATTCCAGATCCCATAGGAGTAAAGCAAGGACATAGTTTTGCAAAGAGAGACCAAAGTCCACCTGAGACAAATTGTGACCTTTCACCTAGAAAGTCAGCCTGTAGCAAGCCTGAGGAAGACTGACTAGGGGAATAAGACCCTGACTTTACTTTCCTCAGATTCACCAAATCTCCTGGAAGTGCTTTCCATTGGTCAAAACAAACCGAATGTTAGAAGACAAAGGAGCTAATTGATGCAGCTTACAAAGTGAGCCTCCATGAGCAAAGTGCAGGCAGAAAAAGGTGGAAGTACCTATTGTATTATCCTGGTTGGAGCTGGAGCACATTCTTCTAAGTGAAGTATCACAAGAAGGGAAAAACAAACACCACATGTACTAAGTATTAAATTGGCACTAATCAATCAACACTAATGTGCACTCATAGGGTGTTCGACAGGTGGGAGGAGGGAAGAAGGCATGTGTAAATTCATACCTAACGTGCTGTCTGTGGGATGGGCATGCATGTAGCTCTGACTCAGGTGTGCAAAGACAAATTATGTAACCAAAGCATTTGTACCCCCATAATACTCTGAAATAATAAATAAATAAAATAGTAAAAAAAGAAAAAGGTGGCAGAGACGTTAGAGACACAAACAGAAGATACCCAACACAGAGACTTTGCTTCCCAAAACTGTGAGAATATATGACTGATGTCAATTTTTTTCCGTGTTAGGCAGATATATGTTTGTTGTATTAATAAATACCATGTGTTGATTCTGAGCTTGTTTGACACTTAATTACAGCATCCACTATCTGTATATCTAATATCTTTACAAATAAAACTGAAAAATGACACCCCACACACTCAAATAAATGATTCTCAGCCATTAGTCTTACTTTGTTTTCCCTGGATTAGAAAATTGGGTCTAGGATCTAGTCAATAAAAATAAGTCATGAGTAACCGAGAGCTTTCTATTCAGCAACAATTTTCTGACCATGCAATTCTCAGTGCAGCAAAGACGGATTTATTCCTCTGCAAAGCAGAACCAAAGAAACTGCTAAAGAGTGTCTTCTCTGTTGGCTTCCAGAGTAGCCAATTCTTTGGTGCCAAATATTACATGGCCCTTTTTACCACATCATTAATAAGGACAGATGTTTTGAATTGAGGATCACACAAAAGCCAAAATATACTCTTGACCTTAAAAGACAGAATCAAACTGCACTGTACCATAATGCTTTTTTCATTCAGGGACGTTTATTTTGGGATGCATTCTTTTTGTTAGATTTCTGTCAAGTGAATTGAAATGCTTTCTTGGTCCCTTTTATATGGTTAAATTTGAGCTCTGCAGAAACATTTTTAACTGGTCTCAAGACAGACAGATAGTTTAGGGTAGAAGATATTCTAACCAATGGAATTGAACTTTGAGTTTCAGGTTAAAAGGAGGTAGCATGCCATGCTATCCTTTTGTAACTTCTCTCATTTTTATAAGAATTCACATAAATTATGTCAAATTATGTTTCCTTACAGTAGAGTTTAGAGCTTATAGTGTGTCTTTATATTTTAGTCAATTTATTTTCCCACCTATCTTGTCATGATTTCAAATGTTCAGTTCTTTAATACTATTATCTACCTCCTTTACTGTCAGTAAAGGTTTATCTATGGCTTTTCTCTGGAATGCAGAGCTGAAGAGTTAAGAGATGCCTGAATTTCTCCACTTAGATGTCACATTCATACTTAAAACTTCTTATTTATTCTTTAGATATACTTTTCCCCCTTAGATTTCCGGTGTCATCAAATGACATATTTATTATCCCGTTTTCAAGACAGGTGTCTGGGAGTCTATTGAATTATCACTCTTCATTATACACCCTCACCTCATATCCAATTACCATGGAATAGTTGCCCTGAGAAGCAAGCTCTGAGTCACAAATTAGTGTACAGAAGTTTACTAGGAAGTACTCCTGAAATTAAAAGCTGTGGAAGGGAATAAAAGGAAGTGGCTTCGGTAGAGGGAAGAGCTGAGTTGAGATGCAGTCTCAACAGAAGCCTCAGCTAACCCTATGGTTATTCCTGACAAAAACAGTTGTAATCTCATACTGATTAGTCACTGAATATGGGCCACCCCAGGAAGGCATGTAATCTTGGGAAAGGGAACTCTCGTAGATGAAGCTGGGGCTTTTTAGCAACAGCATTCCCTGAAGTGTAGATTTGCATGGCACAGTATCCAGTGTACTGATAAATCACCTTACCCTATCATTTCATTTCATAAATCACTTTCAAATCAATCCACTACTTTGTGTGTGACTTTTACTATGTTAGTCCAAGGCATTAACATCTTTCCCCTAATGCTAGTTTTATAAAAGATATCACTATATTCGGTATATATTTCTTCTAATTTATTTTCTACCCAGCCATGTAATCTTTATAAATCCCTGATTAATCTATCTCTCTCCTCTGTTTAAAAACTTTGAATAGACTTCACTACCTTCCTCATAAAACATCAGTTCTTTACTATGACCAGTAAAGCTCTAATAATCTTTCCTCTGCATGTTTCTTCTTTAACATCCTGAAGCCACTCTTCTCCCCTCAAACTACCCTCCATGCTGACTTCACTAAGCCTCTCAAATGTACCATATTCTTATCTCTCAAATTTTTCATACATTGCTTTTCCTGCAGTTACACACATCATCCATCTCTGATTTTATGGCTGATTTAGCTTAATCTTTACCTTGGAGAGAGAGTTCTTGAATCCGTAGAAGAGGTTAGGTTCTTCTATTCTTGCTGCTTTAGAACCTTTTATTTCCTCTATCATAAAACTTTCCTATTATAAAAATATTTTACAATATTCTACCATAATTATTTTAATTTATATAAGTTGCTTGCTAAATAGTCTCATAAGGACAGAACGTTTGTTTAACCTAATAATGAACATGGCCCAGTATGTGGCACATAGAAAATGTTAATAAAATTTGTTGACTCAACATATGTGGCTCTTCTGAAGTGATCAATTTCTTAGATTGATACAGGAGAATACTTTAAAATTTCTGAATCTTTTACAAGTGTTGTTTAATAATGATTACGTCCCAATTTCAGAGGATTAGATGGAATTTTTAAAATATTTTTTCTTTCTTTTTCTTTTTTTCTGGACACAAATTAAACTAATTTATAGTAATTGTGTATAACAGCTGTATCCTCAGGTGGACTTATGTTTGTACACCAATATATTACCTTATGTTCAAGGTTTATTTAGTGATATATTTACTTTTTAAACATTTATAACTTTAAATCCTCTTTAACAACCATAATCAAAAGATCACACTGGAGTAGTAAGAAGAAGGAATTGTATGAAGTAAAGTACAAACAGTGAACTCATTCTGAGGATAAATTAGTTTTCTATTGCTGCCCTATCAACTTTAGTGGTTTAAAACAATACAAATTTATCATTCTTTAATTCTGTGGATCAGAAGTTGGATATAGGTCACCCTGGACTAAAAGTAAGATAGTTGGCAGGGCTGCATTTATTGCTAGAAGTTCTAGGGCACTCCCTTGCCTTTTCCAGTTTCTATAGGCCACTTGTACTCCTTGGCTCACAGCCTCCTTCTTCTACCTTCAAAGCTACCGGCAAGTTAATTTCTTTCGCATTGCATCTCTCTGAATAACCACATTTGGAAAAGATTCTCTACTTTTAAGGACTCATGATTAATTTGGACCCTCCTAGTTAATTTAATCCAGGATAATCTCCTTTTCTTATAGTCTGTACCCTTAATCACATTTGCAAATTCTCTTTTGACATAAGGTAATTATCCACAAGTGTCACAGGATTAGAGCATCAGCATCTTTGAGTAGTCATTATTTTGCCTGATACTGCCTAATACTCAGGTGATTCTTAAGAAGATATTTTACCAATATTTATTAGTAATATTTTAATAATTTAGTACATTTAAATTTAGTGATATTTAAACAAGTATTTAAGGTAATATTCAAACAAGTTCTCTGCAAATGTGATGCCTAAACATATGAGGTTGGTTTCAAATGATAGGAGGTCCTCATTATTCAAAGGCACTTAAATCCTCTTAAAAGGGGAAACATATCCTAATAAACAATAAAAATGAAGTTTAATAATTTATCTTAAAAATAAAACTAAAATTAATTTGAGTTTACTTCATTTCAAATTTAACAGTTTAAGCTATAATTACAATTAGATGATAGTTCTAAGAATAAAATATGAAGTAAGCACTATGATTTTTAAAAGTAAGTTTTCAGCAAAATTATATGGTAGCAAGATAAACACTCTTTACATTAACTTTTCAAAGCAGAATGATAAAGAACAACATTTTGGCAATCAAGAGTCCATTTCTGATTAAGGCTAATTAGTTAATTTATACCAACCCTTCTAATAAGAATAATTAGAAAAGCTTGAATAGATAGATAGATGGTAGGTAGATAGATAGATAGATGGATATTAATATATCTATTGGAAAGTCCTTGAAGAACTAGCAACACAGTGAAGATTTGCCTATTCGAATGTGGCTGTAGAGAAAAAAAAGAAAAATGAGGCTCTGGACAGTGAGCCTAACATTTGGGACATTTTGCCTGTGGGAATATCAGCCAAAGGCTACTAGGAGAAAGATAATATGAGTCATATTCATGACAACTTTACAGAGATGGATGGATAAAAAAATGGAGTTAAGGGGCTGCTAACGCGCCAGATCCCTAGTAAACCTCTGCATATTTTTGTTAGAAATTTGGAAGCAATATATCCCAGGAGAATGTGTGAACTGAATGAATATAGACTAGTGCTTTCAGAGACAACAGATCGAATAACTTTTCAATCATCTCAGAAAGTTTTAAATACACATAATCAATAATAACCAGGAACAAATGGAGATAAGAATACAGGAAGAAAATCCAGCAGAAATAAAATATTATAGAAGCCTACTCATAGGAGCTACAAGTGTGGAAGTTGCCAGACCATGAAATAGAGAAAAAATTCTGTAGCTGAAAGGTAAAAAAACTGAAATTGATAATTTAATGATAGGATTTAACAGTTTAGACACAGTTGAAAAGAGAATCAATGATCTTGAAGATGCATCAGAAGAAAACATCCCAAAGAATCACAGAGGAAAAGGAATGGAAAAGACAAAATAGTTGAGTAAACGTATGAAAGATATAGTGAGACATTATAACATAAACATAATTGAGTCTCAGAGAGGAGAGAGAAAAAAGCAGCAGCAATATGTAAAGAGATAGTGATGAAAATTATCTAATGAAGAAAGATAAAAAATTCAAGAAATTCTATGAGATTCAAGCAAATTATTATATAACTGTATCTTTCTGATATTCCCGAAAACCTGAGATAATAATCATAAGTAAAAGAGACTAAAAACAAAACAGAACAAAATTTCAAAGGAGAAACAATTGGATAGAAAGGTGAATCCTTAACAAAAGTTATAATTATTTTAAATGGTATCTTTGGCGAGACATGGTGCCTTACTCCTGTAATCACAACACTTTAGGAGGCCAAGACAGGAGGATCACTTGAGGCCAGGAGTTGGAGACCAGCCTGGTTAACACAGAGAGACATATCTCTACAAAAGAAAAAAAAAATTAAAAATTAGTCAAGCATAGTGCAAATGTCTATAGTCCCAGCTACTATGGAGACTGAGGCCAGGGGGTTGCTTGAACCTAGGAGTTTGAGGCTGCAATAAGCTATAATCATGCCACTGAACTTCAGTCTAGGCAACAGAGTGACACACTGTTTCAAAAAAAAAATTTATTATGTAAACTATTATCTTTATTATAGCTAAATAAAATAAATACAAATCAAGAATGTTTTACCCAGAAAACCAAAATGATAAAATAAACATCTCCATGAATTTATGTGAAAGAAAAGTATCTTCATATGAATAAAACATTCAGAATTTGTCTCAAAAAACAAAATGAATTATGAGGCATATTTTTCAAGGAGAAGGAAAACAATCTTGGAAGATCAGAGATGCATGAGAAATGAAGAGAAATAAAAATGGCCAATATTAGGGTGAATCTAAATAATCATTGACTATATAAAATGATATATATCCTAAATCAAAAACGCATTTAACATATCCAACTTACCAAACATCACAGTTTAGCCTAACCTACCTTAAGCATGCTTGAAGCACTTATATTAGCCCACAGTTGGGTAAAATCATCTAACTTCAAAACCATTTTATAATAAAGTGTTGAATACCTCATGTAATTTATGAAATGCTGTACTGAAAGTAAAAAACAGAATGATTGCATGGAAACTTGAAGTATGGTTTCTACTGAGTATGCAGGGCTTTCACATCATTGTAAAGTTGAAAAATCATAAGTTGAACCATCATAAATCAGAGATCATCTATCTATACATATATGTGGGTGTGTGTATACATGTATATGTATATATAATCAGAAATTAAAGTACGAAAAAACATATATGGGATGAACATCACTAATCCAAAAGTCCAAAATCCTAAATGCTCCAAAATCTGAATCTTTTTGAGCACCAACATGAGGTCACAAGTGGGAAATTCCACATGTGGCCTCATGCAATGGGTCTCAGCCAAAACACAGGTGCATAGCAGAAAAGTTTCTCATAAACTACCTAATGTTGCATTTCAAAGAAGTGGAAAGACAAGATCAAACAAGCCTAAAATCAGCAGAAGAAAAGACATAATAAAGATCAGAGCACAAATAAATGAAATTGAAATTTTTAAACAATACAAAAGATCAACAAAACAAAAAGTTGGCTCTTTGAAAAGATAAAATTCACATACCTTTAGCCAGACTAACTAAGAAAAAAAGAGAAAAGACCCAAATAAATAAAATCGGAGATGAAAAAGGAAACATTACAACTGATACTGCAGAAATCCAAAGGATTATTAAAAACCACTATGAACAGCTACAAGCTAATAAATTGGAAAACCTAGAAGAAAGGGATAAATTCCTAGACACATACAATCTACCAAGATTGAAGTGGGAAGAAACCCAAAACCTGAAAAAAACAATAATAAGTAACAAGATAGAAGCACAAATAAAAAGTCTCCCATCAAAGAAAAGACCAGGATGCATGGGCTTTACTGCTGAATTCTACCAAACATTCAAAGAATTAATATCAATCTTACTTAAACAATTCCAAAAAATCAAGGTGGAGGGAACACTCTCAAACTCATTCTACAAAACCGGTATCACCCTGATATCAAAACCTGACGAAGACACAATAAAAAAAGAAAGCTATAGGCCAATATCTCTGATAAGTATAGATGCAAAAATTATCAAGAAAATATTAGCAAACAGAATTAAACAACACGTTAAAAAGATTATTCATCCTGATCAAGTGGGATTCATCCCAGGGATGCAAAGATGGTTCAACATACACAAATCAATCAATGAGACACATCATTTCAACAGAACAAAGGACAAAAACCATATGATAATTTCAATGGATGCTAAAAAATCATTGATAAAATTCAGCATCCCTTCATGATAAATACTTTCAAAAAACTGAGTAGAGAAGGAACTTACCTCAATATGACAAAAACTGTATAGGACAGACCCACAACTAGTACCATACTTAATAGGGAAAACCTGAAAGCCTTTCCTCTAAAATCTAGAACAAGATAAGGATATTCACTTTTACCACTGTTATTTAGCATAATGCTGAAAGTTCTAGTTAGAGCAATCAGACAAGAGAAAAAAATAAAGGGCATCCAATTTGGAAAGGAAGAAGTCAAATTATCCTTTTTGCAGATGCTATGATCTTATATCTAGAGAAACCTAAAGACTCCACCCAAAAACTACTGGAACTGAGAAACAAATTCAGTAAAGTTGCAGGATATAACATCAATATTAAAAAAAATCAGTAGCATTTCTATATGCCAACGGTAAGCAATCTGGAAAAAAGAAACCAAGAAAGTAATACCATTTACAATAGCTACAAATAAAATACCTAAGAATAATCTTGGCCAAAGAAATGAAAGATCTTTACAATTAAAACTATAACACATTGATGAAATAAATTGAAGAGGACACAAAAAAAAAAAATGGAAAAATATTCCATGCTCATGGATTGGAAGAATTGATATTGTTAAAAAGTCCATGCTTCCCAAAACAATCTATAGCAATCTTCTCAATGCAATCCCAATCAAAATACCAATGGCATTCTTCACAAAATAGAAAAAATAATCCTAAAGTTTATATGGAACCACAAAAGACATAGAATAGCCAAAGCCATCCTGACCAAAAAGAACAAAACTGGAGGAATCACATTACCTGGTTTGAAATTATACTACAGAGCTACAGTAACCAAAACAGCATGGTACTGGCATAAAAACAGATGCATAGATAAAAGGAACAAAATAGAGAACCCAGAAATAGATCTTCACATTTACAGTGAACTTATCTTTGGTAAAGGTGCTAAGAAAGTGCAGTGGGGCTAGGAGAATTTCTTCAATGAATGATGCTGGGAAAACTGGATATCCATATGCAGAAGAGTGAAACTAGACTCTTCTCTCTAGCTACATACAAAAATCAAACAAAAATGGGTAAAAGACTTAAATCCAAAACTGAAACTATGAGATTATTAATACTAAAAAAAAAATGGATGGGGAGACACTTCAGGACATTGGTCTGAGCAAGTATAAAGCACAGGCAACCAAAGCAAAATTGAACAAATGGGATCACATCAAACTAAAAAGCTTCTGCACAGTAAAGGAAACAATCAACAAAGAGAAGAGATAACCCGTGAAATTGGAGAAAATATTTGCAAAGTACTTATCTGACAAGGGATTAATAACTAGAATATATTTCAACAACTCCATAGGAAAAATAAAATAATTTGATTAAAAAATGGGTAAAGGATCTGATATTTCTCAAAAGAAGACACATAAAAGGCCAGCATGAATATGAAAAAAATGCTCAACATCATTAGTCATCAGAGAAATGTCAATAAAACTGCAATGAGATATCATCTCACTCCAGTTAAAATGGCTTTTTAATCAAAAAGAAAGGGAATAATAAATGCTGTCAAGGATGTGGAGAAAGGGGAACCCTCATACACTGTTGGTGGGAGTGTAAATTAGTGCAACAACTATGGAGAACAGTATGAAGATTCCTCAAAATATGAAAAATAGAACTACCATATGACCCAGCAATCCCATAGCTGAGTATATATTCAAAGAAGGGGAAATCATTATATCAAAAAGATATCTGCACTCCAATGTTTATTGCAGCACTATATACAATAGCCAAGATTTGAAATCAATCTAAGTATCCATCAATGGATGAATGGATAAAGAACTGTAATATATATACACAGTGGAATATTATGTAGTCATGCAAAGAATGAAATCCTGCCATTTGCAACAACATGGATGAAACCAGATAACATTATGTTAAGTGAAATAAGCCAAGCACAGAAAGACAAATCTCACATTTTCTCAGTCCTATGTGGGAGCTAAATACTAAAAACAATTAATCTCATGGAGACAGACAGTAGAATGATGGTTACCAGAGACTGGGAAGGGTAGCAGGAAGGTGGGAATGAGTGAGGGTGGTTAATGGGAGCAAAAATATAGTTATATAATTAGACAGAACAAATAATATTTTATAGTACAATGAAGTGACTATAATTAACAATAAGTTAGGTTATAGTTTAAAATAACTAAAAGAGTAGAATTGGAATGTTCCTCACAAAAAGAACTGATAAATGCCTGAGTTGATGTATAGCCCAATTACCCTGATTTGATTAATTCACATTGCATGCCTGGTCAAAACATCACATGTAGCCTCTAAAGATATACAACTATTATGTACCCATAATAATTAAAAACAAATACACGGGCACACAACACACAGTTTATTTAGCATCCCCAAAGAAAAAATAAAATTGCCTTCAGTATATGTGTATACAATGTATATAACACATAAATGAATTTTATGTTTAGATTTGGGTCCCATCCCCTAGGTACCTCATTATATATATGCAAATATTCCAAAATCAAAAAAAATCTGAAATCCAAAACACTTCTGGTCTTAAAAATTTGCATAAGGAATATTCAATCTATATATACTCAGAAATTGGAGTATGAAGAATCATAACTTTATTTTCTCTAATTGAATGCAAGTTATTATCAAGTCCTTCTGATAGCTGATAATAGATAGCTCTTGACCTTGACAAATAAAGATATCTCAGTCTCTTCTTTTTTAAAATAATCTATTTTGGGTAGTTAGACTAGATATAGCACCAGCTGTCCTTTGTCTTTGGCTTAGATCCCTTCCCAACAGAGTGTTCACCATCTCCTCAAAGGTAATATTGCACAAATATTTAAAGGATGTAATATTGAATCAGTACCAAAATAGTAGACTTTATGATATACCTACATAACTCAGTTGTTCCTTTATATCAATTATCCATGTATATCTATTCTATTTCCTCAAATCAGTATTATTTTCCTTAAACACAGGCTTCATGTAATTCTTTTTTGTCTCTTTGTTTCTTCTGCCTAAAATAATATATTCCACAAACTAAGCATTCATCAAACTTTTATGAATACTACCCATGGTCATATGCTTTTAAGGCAAACTATTAATATCTTTATTTTGTATAAAAAGAAAATAAAGTTTATAGAGAGAAATTAAACTACTCATGGGCACATGGATAGGAAATGGAATAGTTAATATTCTTAAAAAGTATGATTCTAAAACTAAAATTGACTCTGTCTATGAAGCTCTATATCCTCCCCAAATAAAAACATCATTTTAGACTAACTGGAAGATGCATTTGACTGTACACTTTTTCTATAATTTCATGGCTTTATAATAAGTATGATGCATTTCACAAATTATACTTTTACTGTGAATCTGTGTAACGAGATAATGAACCAAAACAGTAATTGGCAAACTATAGCTATCAGGCCAAATTTGGCCAGATGGTCATTTCCGTAAATAAAGTTTTACCATAACATGGTGACTCTTACTCATTTTTGTATTACCTGTGTCTGCTTTAGCAGAGTTAAATAGGTGCAACAGAGACGGTATCACTCACAAAACCTAAACAACTTACTCTGTGGCTCTTTACAGAAAAAGTTTGCAAAACCTGCCAAAAGAATTCCAATATTTTTCAATAATATGTATTACGTAATTTGAGTTTCCTGAACAATAAAATAAAAAGTAAAAAACAGAAAATTTTCATTATATAATAAAGGGGAAAATAATTTATTTTTATCTGTGATGTTAAATTTATCATTTGGGCATTTATGTGTTATTTCAACTAGCATAAAAGAAAATGGGATATATCCATCAGCATTCAAATCAGAAGATTTAAAACACATCAGTTATTTGAACCAAGAAATTTTAACATAAAGAATTGTTAACTATTAGAAGGTAGTTAATTGCTAAAAGAAGTAAAAGAGAACTTTTATGAGGTCCACAAGTGGCAGGTGCAAAAAAGCAACTACTACGTCTAGCGTGAAAGAGAGTGTACAATAAAAGAACTAAGGATTAGGAGAAGGGCCCTGCTCCCAAGGCTGAAATTCAGACTTCAGTAGCATGGCATGGCATAATATGGCATGGGAACCACAGACACACACAAGGCTGCCCATGGCCAAGAAACTAGCCAGAGAGTTCTGCTTGGAGCTGGTTTGTGCAAGTATCTTGCCATTGCAGTGGGCAGGAGAGAACTGGTCTGTTTAAGCACCTAGATGCTTGAAAGTGGTTTCTTCTGAGAAAATATGGTCTGACAATAAAGCTGAAGCTCCTCTGCTGAATAATAATAATGGTAAGTCAACCAGAGGGGAAGAGGCTTCCTTCCTCCATAACCTTGTAGTTTCACTTCTGTGCCCTTACTGATGAAGACTTACATTCCAGCAGCCGGCAAGATCCGCAAGATGTAACTCCAGTATCAAAGCAGGGCAAAGAAGGGTGGATATGAACATGAGCAACAATAACTTGACACCTGGCACTTGTCACAGAACAGGTTAGCAGACTGTACATAAATGTCTTCTACAGTTCTTTTTAAAATTAACATTTAGGTCATAAGATTGAATTAAATTAAGTGAAAGCATGTTTCTGGCAGAGAGATAAATTTTTGAAAAAGAGGCTAGCTACTTCTTACTGATTGATCTAAGTTGAAAATAGGAAAGTGTTTAGAAAATATAGAAGAATGGGTTGTAAGTATGTTGTCTAGAATAAATGTATTGAAATTTTAATTATGGTTTATTTTTCTGTGGAAAAAAATCATCTGAAAGAAGAAATTAAAAATGTAGACAAGTGGCAGTGTGATAACAGCACCAAATAACGCTTTTTATCTAGTGTTGGTAATATTTCCAAGACCCTTCGAACCCTGCCAACCCAGTTCTTACTGCTTGCAAAGGGTGTCATTCCTGTGCTCACAATAATGTCAGTCCTCTCAGTCATCATGTGTTATCTGGCATTTTTCTTCTGTACTGATCCAGACAAGTGGGAAAAGATTGCTGCTGAGAGTGCTAAAATCACCACTAAGCCACAAAGACAATCAATGCCAAAGCAGCCAGGGCTCTCAGGGCCCAGGCCGAAATTGCTGGTGCCTGTGCAGAAGATGACATGATGCCTATCCTGTTGTCAGAGTTGCCCATAAATGTTAAAGCATGACATCTTCCCCTGCTTCTATTCTGGCCGATTTTCTGGAGAGTGTTGCCCACTTGAACCACTGTGTTTACCACAACCATGAATTGCACATACCCTGTACACCATATATGTCTTTAACAGAAATTTGGACACTCGGATCTTTCATTTTCCTTTTTCTCCTCTCTTTTGGACCTAAGCACATATCTGCAAGCAGAAAGCTGAATAAAATCCCCCTCTTCCACGGAGATATGGATCAATTTTTTATACATCTCAACCCACAATACTACCCGGAGTTCTTTCCTGCAAAGCTCTTTGGGTCCTCATGCAAAGAAATTCCAGATGAGTCCCCACTGTCGAACTTCCAGACCTGTCCAAACATCTAAATCCTCTAATAATCATTAATGCCAAAATCTGTGAGTCCTTAATATATAAAAATAAGGCTTGTTTTTCCACCAAAAAAAAATAGAGATTTAACATTGCATTATGTGAATTCTTCTAGCATCCTTATAAAAATCATCTTTTTTTTCCTTTAGGTAAATACCCAGTAGTGGGATTGCTGGATCACATGGTAGTTCTACTTTTAATTCTTTTAGGTATCTCCACACTTGAATGTTTATAGAGGCGCAATTCACAGTTGCAAAGATGTGGAAACAACCCAAGTGCCCATCAATACATGAGTGGATTAATAAAATGTGGTATACGTATACCATGGAGTACTACTTAGCCATAAAAAATGGTGTATTAATACCTCTTGTATTAACCTGGATGGAACTAAAGACCATTGTTCTAAGTGAAATATCACAAGAATGAAAAGACAAACACTACATGTACTCACCAGTAAATTGACACTAACTGATCAACATTTATATGCACACACGGAAATAACATTCATCAGAAATCAAGCAGGAGGGAGGGGGAAAAAGGGAAGGATAAATTTACACCTAATGGATACAAAAAAATTCACACTATCTGGGGGATGGGCACACTTATAACTTTGACTCAAATGGTACAAAAGCAATGTAAGTAACCAAAACGTTTGTACCCCCATAATATTCTGAAATTAAAAAAATTTAGAAAAAATCGTTTTCATGTGTCTCTTCCTCTAATTGATAAATTTCTGAAAAGCAGAATTTTTTCTCTGATTTTTCTAACATTTCTAAGCACTTAATACAGTGCCTAGTACAAATAAGCATTTAATTTATGTTGTTTTAATTTGGATGAAAATGCAATAGATTAACAAATCAAGTCAAAAGATCAAAAGGAAAATCTAATGCTGTGTCCATATTATTAAGGCTTAGTTTATAGTAAATAATCAAGAAAATTTTCCTGATTCTCACCTGTTTTTCATGTTTTAGCATGTTAAAAAAGAATACTAAAGATCAATCTCAGTAAAATGTGTGGAAGTATTTCCTTAAACTATCACATTTGCAAGGTTTTCCACTTCTACACTAAGATTTGGTAGCTGATGGAACACACAGGGCCAGTAATAGCAGTTGCTAATGGTAACATATCTTGAGAACAAACAGGAGGGAGATCCTGGGAAGTAGCATGGAGAAAATTGTAGAGTTACAGGGAGGATATCAAAGTAAAAATAGAATAATTTAGAAATCACCATCTTTCTTTGAATGGATGTCCTGGCAGTCAAAGTCTCCAACCAGAAGCTATTTGAGCCAAGACTTCCTTTGAAACCACTTCTAGTTCATGGAAACTAATTTTTAAAGCGCTCAGTGGTTTGGGAACATGAAGAGTCAGTTTACAAATCATCATCTACTTTGTGAAAAGAAAGAAAGAAAAAAAAAGAAATCACAATATTTTAAAACCATATAATGGAGTTAAACATTAAGTCATGTGACAAATTAGAGGGACACCGGAGTAATTTCAACACAGTCAAATCATCAGCCTTCGGTCCTCATAGTGATTATGCTCTCAGCTTACATACATCTCTGCATTACTGTGGTGTCTTAATAACATCTGTTAAAAATCCTGACATGTTGGTAATGTGAGGAGAGGACATCCTTCAGTGTACCTATGCCAATAAGCAAATGTCTGTTCTAGTTACTGAAGTTTTTAGTCTTTTTGACTATATATAGATCATACTTTTCTAATCTCCTTACTTCAGAATGAGGTATATTTAATAGCTCAATGAAAATAAGCAAGTTATGATTATTAACTTTTAACTGGTTAATGTGTTGGTTTAAAAACCTACAACTGTGATAAGATGTTCTAACAGTAGGCATGAAGTGAGTATGTTTTAAATCAGAATGTGATAAACCAGCTGCATTAATTTTATCTTAATTATGAGGCACCCATCTTGTTACTTACTGAGACAGTATTTTTTTATTTTTCCATTTACAAGATTGAAAGATTGTGTCTCTAATTATTTTACATGCTGGCCTAAAAATAATTCTCACTTCTCCTAGAAGATATACTTTTATCCACGGATGCAAGCAGTGTTTACTCATTACTTCATATTTTTACACACTCTTCAAGTCTTAACCCAAGTACCCCTTCTTTATGAAACCTTCATCCACCCAGGTAGGGACAGTTATGGTACTTTCTTCATGCTCACACTGAACTGACAGTAGCCATTGCACTTGTTATCACTTGCTTATTTTTCCACCTCTTCTCTCAGAATGCATTTCTTAAAGGCAGGATAAACATACATTAGTCTTTTTATGCCTCTATTAATTAACATAGTTCTGGAACATATCTGAGAAAAATAGTGATTTGTTAAATAAGCCAATCTGCCTTCTACATGGTATCTCCCATAATGTATTCTATTATGCATCAGACACAGAGGAGTATTTGCCATTAAGAAATTTTCACATTTTTGTTACAGTAATTTTGTTCAAAGAGTTGCATCAGTCTGCATTGCTCATCACTTGGCTGAGACAGAAGGTATGCATAGATACACAATATAGGAGAGCTGTTCTCTGTTGTATTTTAAGTAACTCCGGAGAACTGCCTCAGCTACCAGAACTTCTACCAATAGAGTATCTTCATTTACATCATTGCCCAGTCCTGTTTTAACTTTACAATACTTCTGGAAAGATCAAACATTTATTTCTCTGCATTTTAGTGTGTCTGATACTTTCCGATGTGCTAATTATCTGAGAATAAGAGAACAATTTGTTCAAAGTTCAAGATAATCTCTATATTTTATTGAATATATGATTTGGAGCCACTCACTTCATTTCGTCTCAAGCCCTCAACTGAAAAATTATGATAATCATAATAACCACCTGAAAACATTGCTATTTTATAAAGTTCAATTGCATATAAAATTGTGATGACAGTCACTATTTATTGAATACATTATGCATTTATATTAGCTTTACATATGTTATTAATTTTGATCATACTTACAACCTTACAAAATAAATAATTCTCATCTACTTTGCACAGGTAATGTACCCAAAGTCATGGTTATGTATGTGTCTGTGTATGTGTGTGTGTAATGGGGTAAGGGATAAGGGAAAACAATACTAGTATAGTAATTTGCTCAAAATTAGTTGAAATATGACAAATGACAACTACAATGTAATAGAGAGGTAGGACCATTCAGTTAATTTGAATTTTTATCAAGTGTAATACAAAAATTGTTAAGACAATAAACCAGCAACTCATTTTCAAATAAAAGCTGCTATTTTTAACAAAATAATTACAAAGCTAAGAATATTTTAGCAAATAACTAAAAAGGCTCATGAGCTGGAACCTCAGGAGCAGACCATGTAATCCTGGTAAGGCAATAACAAATCAGTTAAATTAATGGAAAACTTACCATTACCTTAGTACAAGCCAGAGATCAAGCTAGACTGCTGAGATGGAAACAAAGATGATTAAATGTTGCTGTTACTGTGAAGTATCAAATAATGCAATGGAAGAATCATAGAGATAGTGGAAATTTAAAATTAGTAAGTGAAATGAAATAAAAGCGCTTATATTATGGGATATCATAGTAAGAAAGCACTAATTCCAACTGGAAATACTAGGAAATGAATCACAGAAGGGATAACATTTATGTGATCTTTGAAAACTGAGTAATAGTTGATAGATGGGAAATAGAGAATATTAAAATATAAGATGGCCATGTACAATTTAAAAATAACACTAGAAGATCTAGTCTATTTGGAAAATATTGAGATACTGTATTTTAGCTAATGTGTATCCAAAAAGCATGGGTCACACAATATGGAATCTAAATTTTAGACAAGCTTTATATATTGTTATCATGTGATCAAAATAATCATCAGCATTTTAGCAATAAGATATAATGTTATTTCATAAATAATTTTAGAATGCCTGAACAGACCAATATCAAGTACCAAAATTGAAGTAGCAATAAAAAACCTTCCTAAAAAGAAAAGTCCTGGACCAGATGGTTTCACACCCGAATTTTACCAGACCTACAAAGAAGAACTGGTGCCTATCCTGAAGAAATTATTCCACAACATCAAGAAGGAAGGAATCCTCCCCAACACATTTTATGAAGCCAACATCATCCCGATACCAAAACAAGGAAAGGATGCAACAAAATAAGAAAACTATAGACCAATATCCCTTGTGAATATAGATGCAAAAATTCCCAAAAAAATGCTAGTGAACAGAATTCAGGTACTTATTAAAAAAATAATTGATCACAACCAAGTGGGCTTCATCACAGAGATTCAGGGATGGTTCAACATATGCAAATCTATAAATGTAATTCACCACATAAACAGAAACAAAAACAAGGATAATAAGATCCTCTCGATAGATGCAGAAAAAGCTTTTGACAAAATTCAGCACCCTTTTATGATAACAACGATTAACAAAATAGGCATAGACAGTACTTACCTAAAAATGATACAGGTCATATATGACAAATTCACAGTCAACATCATACTGAACAGGAGAAAAATTGAAAGCATTCCCACTTAGACCTGGAACCAGATAAGGTTGCCCTCTATCACTGTTTCTATTCAACATAGTGCTGGAAGTCTTAGCCAGAGCAATCAGACAAGAAAAGGAAATCAAGGGCATCCAAAGGGGGCAGAAGAAGTCAAACTAACACTCTTTTCTGATGATATGATCTTATATCTCAAAAACCCCCAAAATTATGCCACGAGACTACTGGAATTGATAAAAAAATTCAGCAAAGTCTCAGGTTACAAAATCAATATACAGAAATCAGTAACATTCTTATATGCCAACAACAGTCAAACTGAGAAACAAATCAAAGACTCAATACCCTTCACAACACCAACAAAGAAAATAAAATATCTAGGAATATATTAAGCTAAGGAGGTGAAAGATCTCTACAAGGAGATCTACGAAACACTGAGGAAGGAAATGGCAGAGGATATAAACAGGTGGAAAATAATACCATGCTCATGGGTAGGCAGAATCAACATTGTTAAAATGTCTATATTACCCAAAGTGATCTACATATTCAATTCAATCCCTATTAAAATACCAACATCATTTTTTGCAGATCTAGAAAAAATAATTCTATGCTTCTTATGGAACCAGAGAAGACCCCATATAGCAAAAAGAACAAATTGGGAGGCATCAATTTACCAGACTTCAAGCTATACTACAAGGCTATAGTAACTAAAACAGCATGGTACTGGCACAAGAACAGAAACATAGACCAATGGAACAGAACTGAGAATCCCGAGATAAAACCATCCTCATAGAGCCATCTAATCTTTGACAAAGCATACAGAAACATAAACTGGGGAAAAGAATCTTTATTCAATAAATGGTGCCGGGAAAATTCGATAGCCACATGTAGAAGACTGAAACAGGATCTGCACCTTTTGCCTCTCAGAAAAATCACCTCACAGTGCATGACAGACTTAAGCCCAAGGCATGAAACTATAAGAATTCTAGAAGAAAATGTTTGAAAAACTCTTATAGACATTGGCCTAGGCAAAGAATTTATGAGGAAGACCCCAAAGGCAATTACAGCAACAAAAAAAATAATAAATGGGACCTGATCAAATTAAAAAACTTCTGCACAGCCAAGGAAACTTATCATGAGAGCAAACAGACAACCTACAAAATGGGAGAAAATGTTCACATTATACACATCTGATAAACATCTGATAACTAGAATCTATATAGAAGTCAGGAAAATCAGCAAGAAAAATCCAAACAACCCTATCAAAAAAAGGGGACAAGATGTGAACAGAAACTTTTCAAAAGTAAAAACATATGAAAAATGCTCAAAATCTCTATTCATCAGGGAAATGCAAATCAAACCACAATGAGATATCACTTAACTCCTGTTAGAATGGCCTTTGTCAAAAAGTCCCAAAACAATAAATGATGGTGTGGAGAGATAGGAACACTCATTCACTGCTGGTGTGACTGCAAATTAGTACAACCTCTGTGGAAAGCAATATGGAGATACCTCAAATAGCTACAAGGAGAACTACTATTTGATCCAGCAGTCTCATTACTGGGCATCTACCCAAAGGAAAAAAAGACATTCTATAAAAAAGATATTTGCACTAGAATGTTCATAGCAGCATAATTTACATTTGTAAAGACAACCCAAGTGCCCATCAATACATGAGTGGATTAATAAAATGTGGTATATGTACACCATGGAGTTCTGTCCAGCCACAAAAATCAATGGTGATATAACACCTCTTGTATTATCCTAGATAGAGCTGGAGCCCATTCTACTTAGTGAAGTATCACAAAAATGGAAAAACAAGGACCACATGTACTCACCATCAAATTGGTATTAACTGATCAACACTTATGTGCACATATAGTAATAACATTCATCGGATGTCAGGTATGTGGGAGAGGGAAGGAGGTGATGGGTATATTCACACCTAATGGGTGCAGTGTGCACCTTCTCGGAATGGACATGCTTGAATCTCTGACTTGGATGGGGCAAAGGCAATATACGTAATCTAAACATTTGTACTCCCATAATACGCTGAAATAAAAAATAAAAAGTAAAATAAAAGTATATCACCAGGCAGCACCAAAACTGTGAAGAGAAAAATTTAGCTCATGTTTTGCATTTCCCCCTGAAATACAGCCAAATTTGGAAAATAAAACGATTAAGCTTAATTTCTTTCTTAACAGGAGGTAAGCAATAGGAAATGAGAATAGTGTCTTTGAAAATAAATTAATTATGGAATTAAGTGAAATTCCATAATTCTAGTTTAATAGTTAGTGAATAAATTAAGTTTTCACACCTATTCCATAGATATTTCTCTTTCTAACTGCTATTCTCTTCTTCCTTCACTTATCCTACTTATCTTGGTAAAGGAAAATGATAATTTCTATCCCCACATAAGGTATAGTTTGAGTGAGAGCCAATGTCATTAAGGACATATGTCTTAGGACTGAAATGGAGCTCAGAGTAGGAAATTTTTATCTGGATAACTTGAAAACATAGGACAGATACCAGAATCACACACCAAAAAATTAAAATCCCACAGCAATTACAAAATATGAAGTCAAACCAAATACTAAGGTGACTAGTGGGGGTCAGCAAGAAAGCCCACTGGTGATTTGAGAAATCAGAAAAATTAAGGATAAAAGTAGTGGAGTGAACAAAAGGAAATTTCCCCAAAATGACATAAGGATGCCTCCAGAAGCTAAACCCAAATCACGTAATGGTTCTGTAGGTCAGAAACACCTGATAGATGCTGAGAAGAACAGAAAGAATACTCATTCCTTTCTACCAGAAGATATGAACAATATATGCCAGAAATAAAGCCATGTCTTTTTAAATTTCAGTACCCATGTAGTAGTTGAAATCTACCTGTTCCGTCATCATGGTCCCTAGATGTAAATTTCTTGTTGTAGCAGATACAAACCTACCTGAAGAGAAACATTTGGAGAACCAGCATTTTCTCTCTGATATAGAAGAAAAGATAGGGCTTTTGAGAAAGTTAAAGGCAATTTTTGAAGACGGCCTAATGAAATAAGGTACTAACAAAAGAATTGTACTGCTTTTCATGTTTAAACCCACTTTTAAGCTCTTGAATTTAAGCGTATAATTTTATATTTCATGCCTAGAATCAATATTGTACATTAACTAAAAAGTACTGAGTTAAGAAAATCAATTTTTGCTTATGTCTTTAAATGAATAAAGCTTTAATTTTAAGACAATGGATATAGAAAAACATTTCCAACAGACTTTTATTTCAAGGTAGTCCAATATGTCGTTAACTCTTGCACTTTAAATCTTTAATTCTGTAGAAAGCTTTTTCCCTGGGATTTTGAATTCTTTGTACTAAGGTAATAAATACTGGGCCAGATTCTATGACCCTATCTCTAATTTCTCTTTCCTTAATCTGGCCAGCCTTCCTTCCAGAAAGAGATTTTTATATACTTCTGTGGTCAGCATATCCTCTTCTGTATACTTTCTCTGAAGTTTCCCAAATACTTTTTTCATACCAGAAGGTTTCTGAGAAAGAAAAAAGAAGAAAGAAAAAGAAAGAAAAAGAAAGGAAGAAAGAAAGAAAGAAAGAAAGAAAGAAAGAAAGAAAGAAAGAAAGAAAGAATGAAAGAAAGTAAGTTACCTAATTCTAGGTTTAAAAGGGTATGTAGAAATTACTTATATTTAGAAGGCATACAATATGTAGTTAGAAATGTGGGTTCTGAACATAACAATCTTGAATCGCACCTCTACCAGCTACTAGCTGGGTGACCACTGATAAGTCATTCAAGTACTTCATGCCAAATTACCTATAAATTTAGAATTTAGAATAAATTTAGAATTCCCATGTCAAAGAAGATAATGAATGTAACAGTAATAGCAGAGTATTGGCTCTGAGTAAGCATTGAGTAAATGTTAGTAATTATTATTATTACTACATGTTTTGGTAATATGGAAGTAAATGTGTCATTCTGCATTTTCAACTTTCTTTACATTAACCCAAATATCACTTTCCAATTCACAGGAATGGAGGCTCATGAAGTTGTTTAGATCAGATAATCATAATAAAAAATAGATACTCTTTTTCAATGAGACAGGGTTCAATAAATGATGATTTTTTAATAGTGTTGTGCCAAGGAATCCATGAATAAAATAATTCAAGGAAACATTTTTGGAGAATTCTATTGTTTAATGAACTCAGAATTTTTTAAAGCATTTTAAAACTTTTAATAAATGAAGAACTAACTGGATCAATCCTTTTTGATTTTTAATTAATTGATTAAGTAATTTTTGATACATAATTTAATGTTATTGTTTTCAGTAGCTTTTTTACTTCATTCTGTTAATTTTATGTCAATAATGAAATTAATTTTTCTTCCACTAATTTAATGTATTTTTATTTTATTTCATGCTAGATTTTAGGCATGTGCAAAAAATGAAAACAAGATGAGAGCACTCCATTGCTTCTTGGAAGGGACTGGGTGAAATTGCAAAGTGTCGTGGGAGGGACTGAGAAGAGGATGGCTTTGCTTACATCCACATATCTTTCATTTGGCAATTCTGCACAAGGTTAGGGCCTAATTTTATATTTAATTTAATGTTACCATATCCACATTTGTAATTAGATTTAAGACTGAAATTTACATTTTATGTAGAAGTATACTGTTATTCTTCACTTTGGCAGGTCAGCAAAGTCTAGTAACTTGGCAGACTTATGAGTGAGAGTTTATTTCAGGTAATGAGCAAGATCAGTACAAATGCTGAAACAAAGACTCAAAGTGAACAGTAGAAAACAGTAGTCTTTTATAGTCTCAGAAATATAGAAACAGACTAAGCATGTGTGATTTCTATTCAAGGAAATAGTTCATGGTGATAATTGTAGGTATGATCATTTTAAGCCTGGACTTTGATTTATAAATTCAATGTTTTTTTTTAACATCCATGGAAGCTGACAGAGAATGTGAATCTTGGATTTTAATGATGTGGACCTTCAAGGCCTGTTCTAGTCTTGGCTTGTGCATGGTAAGATGCATCCTTATTCAAAAAACATGTGTGCACATACTTAATGTTAGTGTGAGATCTGTCAGCCACTCTTCAAGCACCCTGGCAACTAAAGTTATATGACAGAAGGTAAATCTCTTAAATCATGTTTAAAATATTCTTCCATGAAAAATGTTTTTCATTACCATTTGTATAGTACCAATCACTCAAAATCCATTATTTTATAAATTAACCCTCTTCTCTGCAAGACCTTAAGTTGCTTGAAGACGCAGCTATCTCTTGCAGACTTCTTACAAACTCCTTATTCTACACAGTGATTTTCTCAGGACCAGGTATACAAGAAAATAGTCTGCAAAAATATTTGGGGGAATGAAACACACAATAATGTAATTAATGTAGACACATTCTCAAATAGTGGTTGCCTGGTTTGATAATTAAAGAAACTTGAAAACTGGAAAAAGCCTTAGGGGCACTTGAATAAATTTTTTATTTCACAGATGAGGAACCAGAAACCTACGAAGTGTAAGATTTGTCTAAGACCAACACAGAACAGATCCATTCTCACTTCCTGATCCCAATTACAGCAATCTTGGCCCATGGAGAGTCAAATTGCTCCAGGGAGTTATTGTTCTATTGAATATCTTACTTTTAATCTGCAAAGAGAAAACCTGTGAGATACTCCTAAATTAATTCATGGTTGACCACCAAAGGTTCAGTTCTGCAGAAGGATATGGTATATAAAAATTCTGCATGAATAAAAAGGCAACTTCATCCCTCTGCTAAACATGTATTCATCTTTGGTGCACAAAGCCATAAAATGTGCAAAGACAAAATTGTTAGTGTGTGTGAGTGTGTGTGTGTGTGTATGTAAGAGAAAAGAAAGGAGCAGATTTTTTTTCTTTTTTTTAAATTTCAGAATATTACAGGGGTACAAATGTTTTGGTTACAAGGATTATTTTTGTACTGCTTGAGGCAAAATTATGTGTGCCCATCACCCAGATAGTGTACATTATACCTGTTAGGTATGATTTCACCCATCCCCTCCTCCCTACTTCAGCCTGCATTATTTCCATTGAGTTTTACTTCCATCTGTGCACATTAGTGCTGATTAGTTAGTTTTAATTTAATAGTGAGATATATGTAGTGTTTGTTGTTCCATTCTTCTTGAAATACTTCACTTAGGGCTCTAATTCCATCCAGATTGTTGCAAAAGGTATTAATTCATATTTTATGGCTAAGTAGTACTCCACGGTGTAAATATGCCACATTTTATTAATCCACTCATTAATTTATGGGCACTTTGGGTTGATTCCACATCTTTACAATTGTGAATTGTGCTGCAAGAAACATTCAAGCGCAAGTGTCTTTTTGATGAAAAGTTTTCTTTTCCTTTGCGTAAATACCCAATAGTGGGATTACCCAATACTGGATTACTGAATGGTAGGTCTACTTTTAGTTCTTTGAGGAATCTCCGTACTAGTTTCCATAGAGATTGTATTAGTTTGCAGTCCTGCCAGCAGTGAATAAGTGTTCCTATCTCTCTGCACCCACACCAACATTTATTGTTTTGGGACTTTTTGATAAAGGCCATTCTCAATGGAGTTAAATGATATCTCATTGTGGTTTTGATTTGCATTTCCCTGATGATTAGAGATGTTGAGCATTTTTTCGTATGTTTTTTAATCATTAGTCTATCTTCTTTGGAAAATCTTCTGTTCATGTCTTTTGCCCAACCCACAGCCAACATCACACTCAATGAAGAAAAGTTGAAAGCATTCCCACTCAAAATTGGAACAAGACTAGGATGTCCATTTGTCACCACTTCTAGTCAACATAGGGCTAGCCAAAGCAATCAGACCAGAGAAGAAAAGTAAGGGTATCCAAGTGGGGAAAGATGAGGTCAAACTATTACTCTTTGCCAGTGATATGATCTTATTTCTAGAAAACCCCAAAGATTCTGCTAAGAGACTCCTGGAATTGATAAATGAATTTAGCAAAGTCTAAGGCTGCAAAATCAATGTACACAAATTGGTAGCATTCCTATACACCCACAATCAAGCTGAGAATCAAATCAAAGACTCAAAACCTTTCACAATGACTACAAAGAAATAAAATACCTAGGAATATATTTAACCAAAGAGGTGAAAGATCTCTGCAAATCACTAAGGAAAGAAATTGCAGATGATGTAAACACATGGAAAAACATGTCATGATTATGGATCAGCAGAATCAACATTGGTAAAATGTCCATGGTACCCACAGTGATTTACAGATTCAATGCAATCCCCATCAAAATACCAGTGTCATGTTTTGCAGATCTAGGAAAAATAATTCTACACTTTGTTTGGAACCAGAAAAGAGCCCAAATAGCCAAAACAACCAGAAGCAAAAGGAAAAAATTCTGGAGGCAACATCTTACAAGACTTAAACTATAGTACAAGGCTATTGTAACCAAAACAGCATGGTACTCACACAAAAATCGGGACATAGACCAATGGAACAGAACAGAGAACCCAGATGTAAAATCATCCACATATTGCCATCTGATCTTTGACAAAGTAGACAGCAATATACACTGGAGAAAAGAATCCCTATTCAACAAATGGTGTTGGGAAAATTGGATAGCCACGTGGAAAGAGCAAGATTTTGATAAGAAAATATTCTCAAAGAAATTATATTAATTATAAAATCTAAAAATAAATATAATATTGAGATATTAATACTGACTTTAAAAATGAAAAGGAAAAATCATCACTAATTTTGACTATTTCTTATGATTAAAACTAACTGCTATTCTAGCTAATATTAATACTTGTCAGCACCTTAATACATTGTACTTTCTTTATTAAAAAGAGTAATGACCAGGCATCTGGCCTCTGCACCAAACAGAATCTGATGATTAACCTCTGTATACCTCAGTTTCACTATTTCAAAATGAATATAATAAAAGAACTTGCCTCATAGGATATTGTGATGATTAAATACTCTGGCACATGTAAAACACCTTAGAGCAGTGTGTGGTTCATACTAAGTGCTCACTGAATGTTTTACATATATATATATATATATATATATATATATATATATTATCCCCAACTCCCAGACATTGAGTTATGAATTCTTCAATATGCCTCCTAATCTGAACTTGAAAGAAAAGGAAACTTAAAGTTTAAAGAAACTACAAAATCATTTGTAAGTCATTTCCTCCTTCCTTCCTCAATTTGAGTTTATTGTTAAAACAGACAAACAGAGAAAACTAAGCTTAAAAAGTGTTGCTTGGTAAAGTAATAAATTAAAAAGTAAAATGCTTATAATTCTAGAGCCATTCGTATGTGGTTTGAGTAAACCACTGTAAGTTAATATGTGGAGGTAATAATCAGAGAAATGAGTGAAATTTGACAAAGAATATGGCTGATGAGGACTTACATTCGTACCTACATTAGTCTAGCCCCACTTAAAATGAAAATATTTATAATTTGTAAGAAAATATAGTATAATAAGAGAACTAATTATGAAGCAAGAAAGATGAGTGATCTAATCACATATTACATATATGTTTCATTTAAGCAATTTATTTGTTTTACATAACAGGATATAAATTGACCATATGGCAAAGATGAGCATTATCAAATAAAATTTTATTTTGATTTGCCCAATATATTTGATTAGCATACTAGAATATGTGATTTATAATTGAATACTTTTATGTGGTAGTAACTTTGAACAAGGCATGATAGAGTATTTTAAAAAGCCACTCTTTATTAATTTGAAGTATGTGTCTAATTTTTATTTTTTGTTTATATTATCACAAAACATAGAAGGACATTATTAGTTCCCTAATCTCACCTCCCATTTGATGTGCCAATCTTTTTTTCAGCATCCCCAACAGATCCACTTTTGCACAAATATCTTCAGCTGAAGAGGCTCACTCTTCTTTAAGAAAAATAATTTCATTCCCAAAAAGTATTAAATAAAAATATAATTGGTAAGTAGTCTTTTTGTTCCTATTGAATTCAAATTTATATTCCTGTAATTTACAAGCAAAGATAATTATTAGAACTCTATTTTTTTTCTTCAAACTAAACATGCCTATACTCCTAAATGGTCCTTAGATTAACTGGATTCCAGTTTCTACCCTATGTTGGGTCCTCATTCTGGGACACTCTAGTTTGTCTGTACCTCTTTCTTATAGTATGACATAATCTGACCAGAACAGAGGAGAGTGGGGCTATTACCTCCATTTTTTTGGATACCATGTCTGGGTTTAAAAGATTTATTAATATTTTTAGGCATCCGTATAATATTAATAGCTGATTTGCACTGCATACATAAACTTTAACAGATGTTTAGAGAATATAATAATCTTGTTAGTAGAAATGTGTTTACCTAGTTAGCATGGCATATTGGGCAAATTTTAATTTATTTTGTGATGCCTGAGGATCCTTCCTACTATAAATTCCTAGAGATGAGTTTAAGGGATGTTTAATTCACAGAGATACTACTCCTCCACAATGATGAAAGTTGATGGCCTAAAGAGCTGCTCACCAGGAATGCCAAGGAAACCCAAAGCTGCTGACTTTCAGTGTCATTGCTGTAGTAGAGTGGAAAGGGGTGTTAAGCAGGGTTTAGAGAAAAGACTTTATAGTAGTCTTTCACATACACAAATCCCAGCTTTGGCATTTATTCCTGCATGACTTTTAATGTACTCCAAACCCAGTTTTCCCATGATTTAATTTTGGATCTCTTGTAAGATGGTTTCTAGGATTAGAAGGATTGAAAATATGGCGTAGCTATTAAAAATGTAGGTTTTAAGGTCAAAAATCTTTTATTGAAATCCTGTCTTTACCACTAACTAGTTTAACTTTAGCAAAGCTTTGAATTTTTCTCCTGTAAAATGAGGATAATAATAATAATTTATCCTTCACTGTATAGAAATGAGAATTTAATAACATAATGCTGTCATATGGTAAGTTCTCGATAAAGTTTTTTGATTATTATAATCGCTGTAAAAAACATAACACAGTGCTGTCTCATACAAGATAAGGAATAAATCGTTGTTATTATTACACAGTGTCCACCCCTATAATCTCCCTTAACTTTAATTTAAGACAATAGTCCATGACTCAACATGAGGGAAATACCATAAAAATCATGCAAGCAAGAACTCAAAGTGGAGTGTTGAATTACTCACAGAATAATGTAGAAGCCTTCCTGGAGTTATTAGCATTTCAATTTTGCCTTCTCCACTAAAATATAGGCTTCTAGAGAGCAGGGGAACTATTTCTATGCAACCAGCAAAATGCCTTGCACATCAAATGGAAAAGGTAAATGTTTTAAAATTTTAGTTTCTTTATCTGTATGATGGCATTAATAATAGCCATTCCATTGTTTAATAGAATTTTTGTAATGGCAAGAGAACAGTTACTATAGCAGTGATATATATTATAAAAATATATCTAAATTTTGATGTGTTATATGCTAGTAGGTTATTATGTAATTATATTGTATAATAACTATCATATTAGTGCCTCATCGTAGTTAACCAATTTTCTTTGGGAGAACTCTGTGTCTACATTCATTACATCATTCTATGTTTAGGCACAGAATACGTGTGTGTATAAGTGTATGTCCGTGTGATAAAGTTGGGGATATATGGCAAAATGTCTAGAGTGACTTCCAGTGTCTCCAGAATTTCCATGTCCTCAAACTTAAAGTCAGTGATGAGCTGTTAGAATTTAGCAAGTAGAATTCTGAAGTTAATGTAACTAGCGGGGATGATCTTAATTGGGGAAAGTGTGTATCGGATGGCAAGGGCATTTCATCAGGGTCAGCTAATAATGTGGCTGTGAAAACGGTTCTTGAAATAAAGCCAACAAGACTAATGGTAGCTCTACCCCTATTTAAAAAAAGATTGAAGATAATGTGCTTTGGCTCAGAGGTAATCTGCAAACCTCTATTGAAAAAGCCCCCACCAGAGCAACTGTGTAGGCACAACGTGCCCATACATGGAATACATCAAAAATCAGTGCAAAGTCAAAGTAACATGTGAAGTCCTGTAGTGGTCCAGGGGTGGAAATCAGTCTCCTTACCTGGGATATCAGGATGAAATAGAAACATAGCCTTTAGGACAAATACAGAGGAAAACATGCGAATGTTTATGAATACAATTCTCAAACCTCTGAATTCTATCATTAGAATGATGAAAATACAGTAGAAAAGGTAGAACTTAGCCAAGAGACATAATTAAATCTCCTTCATATACTATGAATGCTTTCAAATCTGTTTTCACATTTACAAATTGAGATGTTAGTAAAAATAGCACTGTCATAAAAAAATGGAAATGAATTATCAAAATATTTCTATACTACAAAACAAGAAAAAATATTAGGAAGGAGACTTGCATTTCTACTTAGTGTATAGAAAGCTGCAAGACAATATCACTTGCAAAAACTCATGCAAAATCACATTTTCTTTCACCCCTTCAGAAAGGTCACTAGACGACCGGGGGTATTATTAAATACATTTAAAATAGTTTCAAACCCTTGTGAGGGAAGAGAAGGCACACAAATTGTTTCACCTTTGGCAGAGCATTTGAGGAAGAATTTTATGACGGTGATCTAAACATCATAAAAGTGGTTAACATAAGAAAAGTTGAAACTTTAACAAATTTTAAAGTAAATGTGCAGTCTGCAAGAGAATTTAGAATTCCTGGAAGTCTCAAACATAAGTGAAATCCACATTTATTTTCTAGGCCTCTAATATGCTGAAAGTACACACACACACACGCACACACACACACACACACAATGTCAGAGATTAGATTCAGAGTAGGAAACAGTAAATGCATTTGAAGCTAGGTCAGGAGAAACTAAGCTGAAATACAAAGAGGAAAAAAGACTAGCACAAAAATCAGACCTTCCGAGAGGTGTGGGATAGTATCAAATGATCTAATATACATGTAATTGGAGTAACAGAAAGGGGAAAGAGAGAGAATGGGAAAAAAAATTTAAAGAGGTAATGGCCATTTTCTCCAAAATTAGTGAAAGAAAACAACCAAGAAACTCAGAGAACCACAAGCAGGATACGTATAAAGAAAAGTACAACTAAGCACATCACAGACAAACAGATGATAGTCCACTTCTCATGAGCCACTATGCAATTCAAAAGAAAATAGAATATTTACTTTAAAACATTAAAAGAATAAAAGGTGTTACCTCATAATTCTATAATGAGTAAAAATTACATTTGAAAATAAAGATGAATTAAACATTTGTTTAGAGAAAACACTACAAGAAATTTTAAAGAAAGTTCTTCAGCCAAAAGGAGAATGATATTGCTAGGAAATGTGAATCTAAATACACCCAACAAACAGCATCAGCAATGGTAAATGTAGTTAAATATGAAAATTTTAGAAAAATTGTTTTTATTACTAAAATGATTAACTGTGTAAAGCAAAAATATAAAAAGAATTGTGGTGTTATGACAGGTAAAATTGAAGTATGTAACAATAATACTTTATAATACACTGTAACGGATGAGAGAGAGAAAAACAGATGTACACCAATGAAAGATTTTGACATTACAGATGAAATGGAAAAATATGATTTGAAGAAAGATTATGGCAATATAATGACACATACAGTAAACCTGAAACCTAGCAACAACTGAAAAAATAAAACAGAGGTATAAGTAATAATCTAAAATAAAGCAGGATGAGGGGAAACAGAAAGCAAAGGATAGGACCAAAAGAAAAACTTTCATGATGGTAGTTTTGAATCTAAGTATATCAATAATTGCATTAAATGCATATAGTCAAAACACACCAATTAAAATTAAGAGATTGTCAGATTGGGAAAAAGAAAGCATAAACCAGTTCCGTGCTCTCTACAGGAACTCATTTTTGAATAACAACATAAATAAATTAAAAGTAAAAAGATAGAGGGAAAAGATGTACCATGCCAGCAATAATCTAAAGAAAGCTATAGTGAAGAGAATAATATCAAAGTAAACATCAAAGCAATAACTTTTATTAAGGATAAAAAGATAAATTCCATAATGATAAAGGAATATGAACCTAACAAAGAGCTTAAAATTCATAAATCAAAAGCTGATAAAACTGAAAACAGAAATAGGAAAATTTATAATTATACTTGGCGATATCAGCAATTTTTCCTCAGTAATTGGGAAAACAAAGTAGATAAAAATTAAAATACAGGCTTGAACATTATCAGCCAACTTATTAATAGTTGAGATTTACAGAATGGTCCACTTAATAATGGACATTCTTTTTAAAGCCCACATGAAACTAAACCAATATATGGTATATTGTCAGCCATAAAACAAATATTGACAAATTTAAAAGAATTAAAATAATACAAGGTATGTTTACTGACAAGAAAGCAATTAAACTAGAAATCAATAACAAAGTGGAAAATTACCAAATATTTGGAAATTAAATGATATATATCTAAATAACCCTATTGTAAAACTTTTTTTTATTTCAGCATATTATGGGGTTACAAATGTTTAGGTTACATATATTGCTTTTGCCCCACCCAAATCAGAGCTTCAAGTGTGTTCATCCCCCAGATGGTGCACACCGCACCCATTAGGTGTGAATATACCCATCCTCTTCTCCCCCCTCCCATCTGTGATATCTACAGTAAGAATGATCTTTATCAAAAAGTCCCAAAACAATAAATGTTGGCGTGGATGTGGAGAGATAGGAACACTCATACACTGCTGGTGGGACTACAAACTAGTACAACCACAGCAAAACTTTTCATTAGAAAATATTTCAAATTAAATAAAAAATGAAAACAGAGCACATTAAAATATATAGGATATAGCTAGAGTGGTACTTTGGAGAAAATTTATAGCACTAAATACCTATCTTACAAGAGAAGAAATATCTATAATCAATAATTTAAGAAATCTACTTTAAGAAAATAGAAATACATGAGCAAATTAAACACAAATGAGATAAAAGGCAGAAAACAATACAAAGTAGAAATCAAATAAAATGATGAAAATAGTAGAGAAAATTAATGAAAACAAATGCTGATTCTTTAAATAAATAAAATTGATAAAATTCTAGACTGAATAATCAAGAAAAAAGATTAAAGAAAAAGAATATTGTATGTACAACTATTATGTATCCATAATAATTAAGAAGAAAATTTTTTTGAAATAATTGGAATGAAGGATGAAGTACAGACCTCACTACAGATCCTGCAGATATCAAAAGGAAAAAAGAAATTAATATAAATAACTTTAATTCACTAATTAATGAAATGAACATATTTAAAAGACTCAAGTTGTGAGAGTACATTCAGGAAAAAAAACTAAAATGATTAGCCTTATATCTGTTAAAGAATTTGAAGTTTTAAACATCTGTACCCCCATAATATGCTGAAATAAATAAAAAAAATTAAAAAAAAAAAAGAATTTGAAGTTTTAGTTAAAAACCTTTCTACAAAGACAACTAATGGCTCAGATGGCTTCACTAGTGAATTTTTTAAATATTTAACAAATAATACAAACTACACAAACTCTTCCAAAAAATAGGCAAGGCTATAATTTTTCTCAATCATTTTAAAAGATAAGCATAATCCTGATACCAAACCTGAAAAATATATTTATAAGAAATAAAAGGCCTATACCATTTATGAATAAAGATCCTTTTAATATATTAGCACTTCAAATTTAGCAATAAAGAAAAATAATGATATGTCATGATCAAGTAGAGTTCATTTCAAGAAGGAAAAATTATAATTCACTACACCAATAGACTAAAAGCACAGTCATAATTGAAGAAAAATGGAAAAAATGACAAAATCTAATCTTCATTTATAACCTCCCCCCAAAAAGAAACTTTCGAGAAACTAATAATAGGAGGAAATTTCGCAACCTGATAAAAGGCATCTATACAAATCCTGCTGTTATTAATTTATTGGTGAATTTCCTCCATCACCACAACCGACCTACCCCGCACTCAGGAGCAAGATAAAGTTGTTCACTCTTTCCACTTCTAGTCCATATTTCACTGGAGGAGCTGGCTGAGGCAATGAATAACAAAAGGAAATAAGAGATATGCAGATTGAAAAGTAACATATAAAAGTTTTTGCTCTCAAATAAGATGATTTTGTACACATGGAAAATTCTATATATTCTACAAAAACTTACTAGAACAAAAAAATAAGTATAGAAGATCACGGAATTCAAGGTCAGTATACAATAATCAATGGTACTTTCACATCATAGGAATGTATACTTGGAAATTGAAATTTTAAAAGTTATTATTTATAATAGCATCAAAAACACGAAAGAATTAGAGACAAATTTAACAAAATAAGTGCAATATCTGTATGCTAAAAATAAAAACATCGTTGAGAGAAATCAAATGTCTAAATGAAAAAGCAATATACTGCTTATAAATTAGAAGACTCAATAGTGATAAAATGTTAATTCTCAGATTTATCTATAGGTTCATTGAAATAACAATCATAATCCCAGCAGACTCTTTTTTACATATTGATAATCTGATCCTAAATTTATCTATTTATTTATTTTTAGAAACAGAGTTTCTCTCAGTTATCCAGACTGGAGTGTAGTGGGGAGATCATAGCTCATTGTAACCTCAAACTCCTACCTCGGCCCTTCAAGGTGCTGAGATTACATGAGTGAGCCACTGTGCCTGGCCTGATCCTAAAATTTATATGGAAATGCAAATGACTTAGAACGGTTAAAAGAATTTTGAAAAAATTTTAGAATAAAATATAAAAGTTTTGCAAATTTGAGTGAGGGAATAATTGATTGATTGATTGATTTTCAGTCCCCATAGAGACCATCAGAAATTGCCAATGCTGACTATATTGCAAGTCATCATGGTGGGGTATCAGGAAAAGTTTTCAATAGACAAAATTGTGCCTTGGATAATCCTCATTGGCCACGATATTGCCACTGCGCAAAGCTAGGGAATGATTTCTTAGGGCACAAAAAGCATGATTTATTATAAAAAAGATTAATTGGATTTCATCAAATTTAAAAATACCTTCTCTGTGAAAGAAATTGTTATGAAAATGGAAAGAAAAAGCAAGCTATAGAGTAAAAACAAAAAAGTTTGCAAAGCACAAATCTTATATCCAAAATATATAAAGAACTCTCCCAACTGAAAATTTTTAAAAAGATTAGAAAGAGCAGTTTACTCAAGAAGATACATAAGTACATGAAAAGATTCTCAACAGCATTAGTCATTAGGGAGATACAAATTAAAATACAGTGACATGTTTTACTAGTGTACATTAGAATGGCTAAATTATTTTAAAGGCAACGTCAAGTGCTAACAAAGATGCTGAGCAAATAAAACTCTTATACATTGCTGGTGAGAATGCAGAATGGTAGAGCCATTTTGAAATTATTTTGGCTATTTTCTATTAAGTTAAAAATACACTCACATCATATAGGAGTCCCATGACTATGTTAAGTATCCAGGTGAAATGAAAACACACATCTGCTCAAAGAATTCTACATTAATGTATTAATGTATGTGGCAGCTTTATTCATAACAGTCAAAAACTGAAACTGGAAATGACCCAAATTTTCAACTGGTGAATGAATAAGCAAATTATGGTACATTCATCCGATAAAATATTTATCATTTTTTAAAATTGCTAATACATTTAAAAATGTGACTAAAGCTCAAAAACAATATTCTAACAGAAAAAAGGTAGGCACTAAAGACTACATACCATATGGCTCATTCCTACAACCTCTAAGAAAGACAAAATTGCAGGGACACAAATCCGATCAGTGGTTGCCAGGACCTGGGGACGGGGTGGGGGATTGACTGCAAAGGGGCATGAGGACAATTTGGGGGAAAATAAAAATGTTCTATATCTTGATTGTAGTGGAAGTTATATATGATCTATATTAGTAAAAACTCATCAAACTGCACACTTTGAAAGGGTGAGTTTTGTGTATGTAAATTATACCTCAGTAAACCTGATTTTTAAAAAAAGTAGGAAGTGTTAGATAATAATGTGAATAACAGTGGCATTTGCAGTCATGTTGATCTTTACAAAGGATCCAGGTTGCATGCCTCTAAGCACTGTTTTGAGGTTAAGCATTGTGCCGGATTTCTTTTAGCTCCCCTTTCTCAATCCCTTTTCCAATTGAATTTCACCAAAGGGAAACACCACGGGAGATTGTAACAAGGAAGTTGGTGTTCATTTCAAAGGTCCCCTCCCCTGTAGATTGCTCTTGACTGGCTGGCTGTGTCCCTTGATGAAAGATCACACTTTTGCCAGACAATGCTTTCTACCCAAATCCTTCTGTTTCTCAGTCTCTATAACCAACCCTGACCCTTCAGGACTAGAGTTCACTATACTGAACTATCCCTTCTGCTTCCTGAACACTATGTCTATACCACTTCCTCTCAGATTACTCAATTTGAATGCGCCGTCTCTTTCCTTCCAGATTCTGAATGGTACAGATAGCAGGATTCAACCCCTGGTTCCATAGTTTTTAAGCCAAGAAAACTTGCACTATCCATTTAACAGATTTGAGCTTTAGCTCTGTCATTCATTGTATCTGAATAATTATACCTCCTTGGCAAGGTCGTTATGGGAATTAAATAATAATGTGCTAGGGGAAAAAGTTTTCATTAATATTTTTCCCTTTCTCATCATAGTATCTCTCCATCCATCACTGGACCTTTATTCTCTTTATCTTTTTATTTCTTTGTATGTTCCCATTTCTTCTTTTTCTTTTAAGTTAACAGAATTTTCTCTATCATGTATAAATGCATAATAAATCACATAGGGGTATATAATGTACAGAAGACTGTATAAATGGCTTAAATGTACCATGGTTATGTCCCTGGAATAAACTGTTGCTATTTCTACTGCTGCAGAACAGTTAAGTCAAACTTTTGAATTAGGTCAACAAAATCCACAAATAGGGTGGAATCTTTGGACTGTCTAAGCAGGGACAGATCTGGAATAAATCAGCCACAGATATCACTTGTCAGCATGCTAAGAGAGGCGTTTCAAATAAGGATAGAAGGTACGTCAAGAATATTGGCTTCTGGTAGCATTATGATGCATCCATTATATCTTGAGAGTTTTCCATCATGTGGATTCAAGCTAACATAATTGTTTCATGGCAGTAATGTCTAAACAAGGGTCTACAATTAAGTTGTATTTTTATCTTGACTTGTGAACTGTCGCTGCCAACTCCTCAAATTTCAAGCTTGTTGAGACGTATGTTATCCCTGGAAACCCTTCCTAAAAATGAAGAATTTTACTGTCCCAGCAATTCAGTGCACTCTGGTCAGTTCCCCCATCTAGATCCAAATTAACCATGTAATAGTTCCTATACCAGTGAATAGTATTTTAAATGGCTTTCTAAGCAAAACCAAAAAGAACAGATTTATTCTATTTGTGCAAAAACATAATCTGGTTTGGATTCTTTTTTTCTAGCTTTTTAAATAGTGAGACAGAATATATCTGTGAGGAAAGAACTGGATATGAAATTAAGAAGATCTGTATTTGAAATCCGGCTCTGCTACCACTTCCTAGCTATGTGATCTCATAAAGTCACTTAATTTATCTGAACCTCAGCCGCTTTATCTGTCAAATGGGAATCTACTGGTGAATCACATGAGCCAATAATGATCTAAGAACATAATATAGTACCTCTAGATGTTAATAATTTATTTTTTAATAATTTGTGTATGTAAGGATGCAAATGTCATTAGTAGGAGAGGGGAATGAAGGAATCTCTCAGACAAGGGCAGGAATATTTTGGTTGAAAGGAATTCAAAATACTGGAGAACAAGAGCAAGATAAGAATGATTACAACGTCTGCATTTATAGCCCACATGTCACAGTTCAGTATTTATAGGTTTGTTAGTGACAGCCTTCCCATTATAGCCACGTTCATTACGAAGTAGCTGTCATTGTGTTTCACTGACACAGCGCTGTGCACCTGATCGAGGCTGAAACTGCTCATTGTTAGTGTGGTTGATCATTTAATTTAACGGTCCAAACAATACACAAATAAATCAGTTTGGGTCTGATTATACTCTCCCTAAATCTTACTTTGAAATTTCCTGGTGACTTTGTAACAAATCCTAGTGCATTTTATTTCCCAAATAAGATTTGTAGTAATCAGAGCTGGACAAAAACTTTAAGAGGTGATGGGTCTGAAGCTGAACACAACATTAATTACATACTTAAATTTTCCAGAGTCCAAGCTCCCATTGCTACTTAAATACCATGATCAAAGCAATAGATAGAATAAATATGGAGAGGGAGAAAAGAAAGGAGAGAGAGGGAGGGAGAGAGAGAGATTGAAGAGAGGCTTGGGAAAATGTTCAGTGGAAAATCTGTAGAAATGATGTAAGAGAAAGCAAAGGCAGGGATTGGAGTAAGGGGTGTATAACTGAGACTATAAAAACTCAGAGAGAAAACTCACCATCAGGGCTAAGTTTGGGATAAACTGCACAGAGAGGACTCTAAAATTAGAATCTCCTGATTTTTCACAAGGTAAGTTATATGTAAAAACTGATAAAGATTTAGGTTTTTTTCCCTTTAACCATTATTTCTACTTTCACAGACTTTTAAAATGTTTTGATTGTATCTTGATTTAGCTAAAATTGGGAAATTTTTGTTAATATTTCCCTCTCTAAAATGAGTATAAATTCAAAGATATTTTTGAATGCAAACTTAAGGTGGAGCTAATTGTTTCCTCAGACATTTCATAATTATTACATTGCTTTTTGCTTTTTTCCGTTTCGAAACAAAGAAAGGGAAAATTCAAAAGGGAACTTAAGGTAATGATTCTATATGTATGTTAATAGTATTGTTTTGCTTTCATAAAAGATGTTCAATATAAGGAAATTTTTTAATGTACAAAAATGGTCTAGTTTAAACAATCTGGGTAAAAAAGAAAGTTTTTCTTTTATTTCTATCAAAATTGGAGCTTAACAAACATCTCTAAACTAATCAAATTTTATATTCCATATTCTTAAAATGAAAAGTATCCTCTGTTTTTCTCTTATAAAAATCAGATATGAAATATGACATTAATAATATAGTTGGAGTACACTTAGATCATGTCTGTTCTTCAGAATTTGTAGTACTCCTGCTATTTGGTGATTGAATTGAGAGTTTATCTGAAGCATGCATTTGAGTTCTGTTTGAGAACAAATTTAAAATTTTGTTTCAGATTTTGATCTATGGAAATATAAGTCTGCCCTCAACAAATTCAGGTCTAATAATGCGAAATATTGTTCCTTTGAATTACAATAACAGACTGTATAGGTTTATAAATATAATTACTATTTGTTTCTGAGTTATCCTTCTAAAATTAAAATATTTTTAACAGTGAGTAATGGTGATTTTAACATCCATATAAGCTATAGAATCGGTAATGTTGTAACTAATGATCTACACAAAAAATTTAGGCACATTTTGTCTTCTCTTACTTTGGTACTACTCTTCAGCACTATTATAGAATTTTTCTAAGGCGAGCTTTCTATCAACATGTGTTCAAGTCTCTGTGTAAATGAATTTCACTATGGCTTCATTCAAGAAGCTATTTAAAGTATTTAAGTTTGACATTTGCTTTCTCTCCTTTATTTTCCATGGTTTTGAACTGATTCTTATCAGTGAATTATGGGCAGTAGAGAAGCAGATATCTTTAGGTGGCTAGGTATGAGAATCCAAGGGCTATAATTTTAGCTTCTTGTTCATATACTCTCAATAATTTGAATATTTGATTAATAAAATTAGATTAATTGAGCTTGTCTCAAAGCAAAAGAAGTCAAAGTAAGAAATCCTAAAATTTCCATTCTGCCACTATCTATCTATGCAACTTCAGGCAAGGCTTAAGCACAAATTAGGGCTCAATAATGTTCTATCATTATTGAAAGGGACAAAAGAAATAGAAGCGTTAAGGATGCTGAGTGTAAGAATGACATGGGAAAGCCCCCATGTTGGTAAGGTTTCCCTATATTAAGAGATATTGTGTACTCAGTATCACAGAATCTTAGAGCTAATCTTTAGCCATGACCTAATTCAATTGCTTTGCAAATATTTCATCTTCTGTGATGCCTATCCATTTGACAACTCTTGCTTAGATTCAATGGTGCAGTCAGAGAAACACAAGTTTTGGAGTCAGAGAACCAGACTTCTATGCCTGGCTCTGATTTCAACAGCTTTGTGACCTTGGACAAATCAATCAGCTTCTCTGGGGCTTTATTCTCTCCTCAGTAAAACTGGAGTCCGCGGGGATACAATAGGTGAGCTACAAGTTCCCTGGGCAGCTCTCTAAATGGACCAACTCCACATATGCCTGAATATCTCTCTGATTGAGAGCATTTTTTAGCTAAGATCTCCCTCTCCTTTCTTCAAATAAGTCTCAGGGTACCTCTCTGGAGCAGTGATGAGCATGATTGCCAATTAATTGCCTAGTGCTTTGCTTGGCTTGAAATGGCTGTTGCCAGCATTACTGCCTCTCCTTATTGACACCCCATCAGCTCAGGCCTTCAGACCAAGAACCTCCTCCCTCCTGTAACAGTGTCTCTGCCTCCACCTTCTTCTGCTCCCTCTCCTCTATATCCCTGTCCTAAATACTGTTCCTTGAGCAAGCTCATTCTCTCTGAGCCTCACTTTCTCTGTCTATTGAAAGTGTTAAATTCCACAACTTTAATAATTGCTTTCTCTCTAAAATTCCATATTCCTGTGACACGTAAGGCTGTAAATGTGAAAACTTCACTTTTAAAATATCATATAAAATGATAATAAAAATTCATTTGAGGTAGCATAATTGGAGCTTGAAGAATAATTATGCCTTGAGTACAACTGAACTTTCTTCCCTTTGTTTCCTTCCCAGGATGATATTTTCTATAACTGTATGCTATTTTTATAGAAATATTGTGACTCAAAATAATGATAATGCATCAAAGTGAGAGTGCTACCTATAACTAACTCTCTTTAGTAAAATCTCCTTCCCCTTTTCAATATTATTTTCCTTATTAAATTTTATTTCCTATCACTCTGCCATAATTCTAAATTCCAAGGACTAATTTTGTTCCTTAAAATAAATGATTAAACATAATATTTTTCATAAAAGTAAGAAGTGGTAAAAATATTTTGAAAAATTGTCATATTTAGGAGGTACTATCAGGACAATGATAACAATGATTTGTTGAGTAACCAATTTGTGCCAGTCACTTTACCTGTATTATTCCTAATCCACATAATTAGTCTACAGAGTAAGTCTTTGCCCTATTTTCCTGATGAGGATGTTAAAACAGAGAAACTAAATAACGAGCCCAGTCAGGATTCAGATCCAGGTCTGTGTAACTTAAGGACCAATCTCTTCCTACTAATTCACTTTATTGTATTAGAAAGTGTACATAAAATATCAGGAGTTAGGACACGATGGTTCTAAAGTAACTCAGTTTATCTCAGTTCATCAACTAAAAAAATAGAATTATACTGTTTTCTATATAGATGAAACAAACAGGACTGTTGTGAGAATGAAGGGAGATAAATTAATTTCAAAATAATAAATCACTATGGAAATGCTATTTTTAAAAAGGTTATTTATAAAGATTATACTTGAAGAAAATGGAAGCATTCCAGAAAGAGTCTGCTTTTGCAGGAGGAAATCCCTGGGCAGGGCAAGTGGTTGAAGAATTTCCACCTCAGCCAGGCTGTGAGCGACTAGAGGACAGAGAGAGTGTCTTGCTTTTATATCCCCAGCACCAGACATATGGTATATGACTAATAAACTCATCCTGTTGTTGATTATTATAAAATTTATATTTTTAACTCTTTGTTTACATGTTAGAGTTCCTTTTCCATTGATTATATTGGCTAGTTTAATGCAATTAAAGTATAAGACTTTTATTAAATATTATATGTAAATACAAATTGGGGTAAAGAGTGAAAGGGGTGGTAATAGTCCACATTATCTTGATGCTTAAATATGTCATATTTAACTTCATTTATCCAACTTTCCCCTCTGAAAGCCTTTTTATGCCACATAAAAATTGCGTATGTGTCAAACGGCCAACCATCAAGTTTCTGTGCAAATCTATCAGCTTTTCCCTATCCATAGTTTTTAAAGGTTTTCTTTTTTCCATTAGTGAACATTAGAATTAAACAACTAATTTCCTTAGCAGAATTGTATACAATCATACACTAAAGTTCTTTTCTGTTTCTAAGTGACATAGTTTTATATCAAGAAATACTTAGTTTTTCAGAGATCTGAGTACGGATTGTTTCATAAGGAAAAATCTTAAACTCTAGAGGGAAGATTATAGGAGAATACTGATTGATGCATGTCTCTTTTTTTCCTTTTTTAAATTTTTAATTATTATGAGTAAATAATAGTTTTGTATTTTTATAAGGTACATG
Source organism: Avahi laniger (assembly GCA_963575035.1). Classification (NCBI taxonomy): domain Eukaryota; kingdom Metazoa; phylum Chordata; class Mammalia; order Primates; family Indriidae; genus Avahi; species Avahi laniger. The sequence continues at coordinate 42,888 of CAUYSK010046026.1, forward strand.
TGATGCTTTGACACAGGCATATGATATGAATTAATCAAATCAGGGTATTTGGGGTATCCATCACTTTAGACATTTAACATTTCTTTGCATTAGGAACATTCCAATTCTACTCTTTTAGTTATTTTAAAGTATACCCTGACTTATTGTTCATTACAGTCAATTGGTATGTTCTAACTGATATGCTGGAGCTAAATATTAAAAACTATTGGACTCATGGAGACACAGAGGTGGAATGATGGTTACCAGATGCAAGGAAGGGTAGTGGGGGGAGGAGTGGGGGATAAAGTGGGATGGTTAATGGATGCAGATATATAGTTAGATAGTTATAGATGCAAAATACAGTTGGGTAAATTGTCACTTTTATAAGAATGGAAGCTATGGTGTGAAATATTAATGGACATACCAGAATTCCACGGTGAACTTCACCACATTGCACTATACGTATAAAAACTGGGACCAATCTCTTCTCTTCTCTACGTCTTAGTTTCTATATAAATAAAACTGGAATATTCCTGTTGACATACATAAAGCTGTTTCATTCATTCATTCAGTACATACTTTTGACTCTATACCAAGCATTCTGTTGGTTGCAGAGATGCAATGATGAACATGACATAATTCCTGCCCTCAATAAGTTTACAGCAAGAGCTATGTGCTTTGTTAAATGTGAAAATCTGTTTTTGTTTTTTTTTTTTGAAAAAGTAAAGGTGTCTTTCTTTAAAGTGGCATTGTAGATTTCTGATTTAATTTTTTGCAAGAAAGAAACCAGTAGTATGATTCAAACAGAAAAAAAATACAGAAATGCATAACAACAAAATTTTGAGATTTTAGAAGACAAAAGTGTCTAAAAAGCAGTGAAAATGGTGCCAAATAGAATAAAATTAGTTAACATGTATACTAGTAAATTATCATTCTTCATGATTTGTAGCATTCAGGAAACGTCATTTTAAAATGTAGGTGTCTGCTACATTAACAACACTTCATGCGTAAAATATTTACGTTATAAGAAATTTGTTTTGGAGATGGAAAAAGATTTTACACTTAAACAAATAGATTATACCCAAAAGAGTATGAAACTGGGAATCTGAAAATGTAAGTTGTTGTTCTGGCTATTCTTCTAACTGGCTTTGTGACTTTGGAAAATCTACTATTGTCATTTGAAGACCAATAAAAAATGATAAGAACACACACCTGATATTTTAATTCTTTTAAAAAATGGGAAATGCTGAATTTCCTAGTCTCAATTTGCACCTTCTTTTCAGGAACCCAAAACAGAAAGTAAATTCTCATCACACAATTTTTTAGAAATAACAAATTTCACAAAGAAAAGTTTAAATAAATGGGTAAGCACCGTGAGTATTTTTCAGATGTATTTTTGTGAGGATGATATAGATGATATATATTTTAGTGACAGAAGCTACAAGCCAATTCAATTGCTCTCGGGTGAAAATCCACAGTAATTCTAAATCTCTTGTTCGAGTTAATGAGGATTTTAAATCAAGTTCTCATTTCTAAAGTTCTAAGCCATAGCCACGCTCAGTTGTCTTGTTTGTGGAGCCAAATTAACTAAAGACAGTGGAATCACAAGTTCAGTAAGAAAGTAACCACAATGGCATGAGGTTCCAGTCCTTGCTTTCTAGCGGATGTCTCAATCATCTCATTGCTTCCCTCATCAAAGAGCGCTAGTGAAAGATACCTTCTTTAACACTTTGTTTAAATATTGTCACTCATTGAAATGTCAAGATTATCTATATAATGACAAACTTGACTCTATGAATGGCTCCAAATTCCCTAAGTGGTTGTTGAGTGTTAAGTTTTATGTTTGCTGGAAGAACTTGACTTCAAAACCTGCCACCAGCTTCATAATAATCACATTTATAAATGTAATTGAGCAGGTCTTGCTCTGTCACATTATCTTGTAGTTTACAAAATGTTTTTATGCATCTTTTTAGAGTCCCCATTGCTAAGTTTTCACTTACGATAAAATAAAAATAAAAATGATGTAATAAGTTTTTCCATAGATAAATTTATATCTTCACATATTTTTAGTAAATAATATTAATATGAAATTAAATATGTTTATTGATCTTATTTGACAACTTTAAGCCAATTCCAGGATTTGTGCTATTAATAAATTAAGTAATTTAAAATTAACTAAAATTAACTCACTCAAATTTTGTGAGTTAATAAAATGAGTTTTATTAGACAGTTTAGAGAGTTTAAAAGTCTTGTTCAAGGTCACCATGTCAATAAGGAGCACAGCAAGGACACATATCCTTATCCTTCAAGTCTAATCCTGAGTTTTCTGCTCACCATGACAGAAATATTTTTGTGATGTTGTTGAATACCTATTTGTTGTCTGAAAAAGTTTTATTTTTTAAATATTCATTAGTTCATAGAGGATTTTTGGAGTAACATCATGTGAAAAATACATATATGGACATATGTATGTGGTATTGGCAGAAGTTTCAGATGTCTGTAAATTCTTATTATCAAAAATTTCTATTTTTGTATTCACTAATTTTGTATCCACTAAGATTTGTGATTACAGAGAAAATATTCAAATGATTATTTTATCTTGACAGACAAACTATTAATTCCAAATGCAGGGAAGTATTATGATACTCAATCAAATTTAAAAAATGTTAATATTAATTGTGTGACTTTTAAAATATATACTGATAATCAGGTTAAATATCATTTCATCCTTTCCATCTGTAAGCCCAAAAGAGGTAATATAACTGTTTATATGGTATCTGGGGCCTCGGTTCTAACTGAGGTTGTTTTGAAAAGGCGGAGGTATGAGGGTATCGACTTATGAATGATGAAAAAAAGAGAAAAGTAAAAAAAAAAAAAATCAAGCAAGCATTGGAAAGTAAATACATATAGATGTATATACCATATTTTATTAATTTTGCCTCACATTTGACATCTCTGAAATTCAATGTTTATGGCAGCACAATTCACTATTGCAAGAATGTGGAAACAACCCAAGTGCCTGTCAATCCATGAGTGGATTACTAAAATTTGGTATATGTTTACAGTGGAATATTACTCGATCATAAGAAATGACGATGATCTAGTACCTCTTATATTTTCCTGGACTAAACTTAGGCCCATTATCCAAAGTGAGGCACTGCAAGAGCAGAAGAACGGGATCCATTTGTATGTGCCATCAAATTGGTACTAACTGATCAACACTAGGATGATCACATGGCAGAAATACTCTCCAGGGATTAGGGGGATGGGGGGCAAATCTACAACTAAAGGACACGGGGAGCACTAAAGGGAGGGAAGGGCACGCCTTTAACCTGCATTTGGGTGAGGCAAAGACATAAAGTGTAACTATAATGTTTGTACCCTCACAATACCCGGGAATAATAATAAAAAAAAAATAGATAAAATAGACTATAGGGAAAAAACATCATGGACCATAGAAAGGTACCTATAAAATAATATAAATGTGCAATTAGCAGACAAAAATTCTAAACTCGTAAGTACCTAATTGTAGACTCAAAATATAAAAAACTTAAATTGGCAGAACTATAAGGAAAAACTGAAAAATTTGTATTACAGAGGGGTTTATAAGGAAAATGACTGAGGTTATAAAAGATTTAAATAACACAATTCACTAGTTTGAAAATACATTGAATTTTGCAGCCAGAAACATATTCAAGCACACACATGCCTAATTACAAAATTGACCACTGCAATAAGGCAAATGTCAACAAACTTCGAA
>CAUYSK010046031.1:0-11558 GCA_963575035.1 Avahi laniger
CATATGAAAAAATGCTCAACATCTCTAATCATCAGGGAAATGCAAATGAAAATCACAATGAGATATCACTTATCTCCAGTGAGACTGGCCTCTAGCAAAAAGTCCCAAAACAATAAATATTGGCGTGGATGTGGAGAGATAGGAACACTCATACATTGCTGGTGGGACTGCGAGCTAGTGCAACCTCTGTGGAAAGCAATATGGAGATACCTTAAAGAGATACAAGTAGAAGTACCATTTGATCCAGCAATCCCATTACTGGGCATCTACCGAAAAGAACAAATGATACTCTATAAGAAAGACACCTGCACCCGAATGTTCACAGCAGCACAATTCACAATTGCAAAGATGTGGAAACAACTCAGGTGTCCATCAATACATGAGTGGATTAATAAAACGTGGTATATGTATACCATGGAGTACTATTCATCTTTAAGAAACAATGGTGATATAGCACCTCTTGTATACTCTTGGATAGCGTTGGAATGCATTCTACTAAGTGAAATATCACAAGAGTGGAAAGACAAGCACCACATGTACTCACCGTCAAATTGGCATTAACTGATCAACACATAAGCACACATATAAGAATAACATTTATTGGATGTTGGGCAGGGGGGAGGGGGGAGGGGGGATGAGGGGACGGGTATATGCATACACAAAGAGTGCAATGCACACCATCCCAGGGATGGACACACTTGAAGCTCAGACTTGGGGGGGAGGGGGGCCAAGGGTATCATATATAACCTAATCATCTGTACCCCCCACAATATGTTGAAATAAAAAAAAAGTAAAAAAAAAAGATATATGAGTAATCTGTTTAAAACTCATAAAATAAATCATTTATAATCTAGGCTAATGATAAAAGCAATACTTTGCCATCATCTTTAATATTATCACCAAGCAGAGTCAGTTGGAACAAAATGAATTTGAAATGATTGCTTGAGACAGATCAGGAAAAGTGATTGATATAACAATAAAGTACAGTTATGAGAGCAGAAACACTGCCTGCAATTCTGTTATTTAATGGAATGGGGAAAACTGGACAAATGAGTAAAATAAAACTTGAAGAAAAAGGGCAAATAAATTGCTGACAACATTCTCTGTCATCCTTTGTTAGTTGAGGAGGGATGTCTGGTTTTAATGAAACATTTTAGGTTACAGCCAGATAAGAATATGATTTCTATATTCTACAAACTTCAATTAGTATCCTTCTTGCCAAGCCCTACACATGATTCCAAATTTATCATGTCAGAAAATGTAAAACCTTCCTGGAAAGACACTCCTTTCAGAAGTAGATTCTGATTTGCCCCCTGTCAATAGCTTGTTCAGCAATCTTAGACAAGTCACTGAACTCTCCATCCTTATGTTTTCTCAGCTGTAAAGCTGAGAGAATCACAATGACTTATCTTACACGGTTGATGAAGAGAACCTCTGACTGAAAAAAAAAAAAGAGGCACCTTGTAGGCATGAGATAGTAAGTACAAAAAGAACAGTAGCATCTTTGCCTCTTAGCAAAAGGCGATATAGAGGAAAGATGCCTTTGGCGATTGGTATATGATCTATGTATCCCAAACTTATATTCAGATTCTCTACCAGCAAAAGCAATTGCTTTTATTTCTTATTAATCAGGAATACGTTTTTTCCCCAAGGTACTGACAATGTAGAACAAAATTACAGCTGTAGAAATGAGCTACTTTATTTTTTTATGTAGACATATTAATGAATTTTAATAAAGTTCTTTTCACACTTGGGTCCTAATCACACCGTTACCAGCAATGGCCATTACACATGCCAAATGAAGATACTCACACATTGTGGCAGTCGGCTTAAAACTACATTTGTGTAGAATGAGAGAGACATGAAACACTATTTCTTCCACATGTGTTTACTCACAGTTGAAATCCCTCAGTGGTATGACCTTTATAGTCAACATTTAGAAAGCTTAACAATACTTTCCCCCGGCAGCCTAGAGCAGGAGATAATTCTTTCCCTGGAGAAAATAAAATTAAAATGCTGCAACGCCTGCTGGAGAAGTGAAGGCAAGGATAATGACAGCAATAATAGGCCAAATAATTACGTTAATTGTTTATTTGTTTGCAAAGGAAAGCATTCAATATTTATTGTGTTCAGTCCTGGTCTAATAGTACCTTTTTCATACCTGTAGCTTTATCTGGGATAGGACTATTCTGTTTCAAATGAGAAGCAATCTCTTATAAATTTAATGTAATAATCAAAATGTATTCATTCACCTCTAACTGAAGTATCTGAAAGTGAACAATTTAGTTGGGGGAAAAAAAACCTTGAAGTATTTTTAGTTGTTCTTGGTAAACTGTTGTTAAGTGAGTGCACACACACACACCACATAGGCACACACATACATACACACCAGGTATTATTCTTTGTCTGGTCAAGGACTGACTTCACGGTTTCCATGGCAACCCAGTTTGCTCAGTGCTCTCTTTCAGCAGCTGTTGATTACACTTTGAATTTTATTTGCATTCATGATTAAGGAGGAGTATAAAAGGCGGAGGTAAATTATTTTTTTAAAAAAGCAATGAGGATAAAAGACATTTCAATCAATGATTCTCTGCAGCTTTAATTAAAAATACAAGCGTAAGAGGAGATACCAGAATTTCAGAAACTTTTATTTAATGGTTGACTGGCTATTGAAACACTAGTAAATGAAGATGTCACTACCATCCTGAACTTCTGAAATTTGCAGGGGTATATGCTATTAGGTACCGTGACCATGTAGACAATTTTTGTTTTCTAGTAATGGTCTTTCTACTTTCAGAAAATAATAAATACATAGTTCCAGGACTGGATTAAGATAAGGAACTTAAAATATTTAGTACGATGTAATTTGTTCAGCTCATGTATTGTACTTTCAGGAAGGATGCTCTTTGATATTAAATGTCATTTGTCCTTGGCCTTTTTCTGTTCACAGGAATTTATTCTACCAATTGTAATCTAGGAAGAGAAAGTACAGTAATTATTAGAGGTTACCAGAGCATAAATAGAAAGGCAAGAACTCTGTGGAAATATGGAACTTTACCAGGTAAGACTACACAATTTTGAAATACTACCTTTAGGCAGTACTTCTCCTATTAGTTAAGAAAACTAAGAAACTAAGAAAACATAAAAGAACTGGGGCATGTATATGTCCTACTATTAATAGTTAAAAAATACAAAAGAACTAAGAGAATTATATATATTTATATTAGTGAGCAAAAAATATTGGAAGAAAAATATTTATATTTGTTCCTTTTAAAAATCATAAATATTTTTCCTTTCTTTGGGATCCCTTAATATAATTCTAAAAAGAAAATTTTATTTTTGCAATATAGTGATAAATACATATTTAACTATTTTATTCCAGTGGGACCTTTAATCTTTGGACTAAGTTTGTGGCCTGAAGGTTGTATTGATGCATATATGTTTTTTAGAGAATAATTTCTGATTCCCATTTGTTAACTCTATACTAATAAAGTACGAATCAGTAAAATCATATTTTGAATTATAATTAATGAAAGAACAAAGAAAAAGGGTATCAAAATTTATATATACACACACACACACACAGCGGTTTTTGTTATTTTGGACAGAATTGAATCTACATGCACACATCCTAGAACATCCTAGAGAGTCTTATATTTAATTGTGTCTATGAGAGCTTTTTATTTTTATTTGCTATACAACTAAATGAGAATGTTGTTAGGTGACAAAGCCATAGTGGTCATGTAGTTTTCTGAAATTCTCTATATTTTTACATCTTCCACTTTAAGGGAAAATAACTCATTGTAAAACAGAATAATAATTTTATATACTGTGCTAATATCATGCAGAATTGAAAGAAAAATATCATTCCACAATTGCTTTGGGGAGCCCTTAATTCCCACTATTTTAGTGTTTTAATAATTCACTATTATTAGGTATGTAATTCTGTTTAACTCTTTACCCAGATGTGGAGTTCTGCTCTAGAATGCTAGAGCTTGCTCTCAAGCAGTGGCTACCAAGAAGATCAAGGTCTTTTAAAAAACCCAAGGATCATGCTTCACATGTCTATCAATAAGTTTGGGGTTTTCCTTGTCATACCAGGTCCTTTTTGATCAAAACCATCTTCATACTACTTTATTAATTGTATTCAGATAAAACTATGCTCTAGAAAAGGAAATGTCAAGGCTTCCTAGACCTCAGACCGATGATTATTTTCCTTCATAGCAAAAAGTATGGAGTCTAAGTCTCCTTCAAGAAAAAAAAATGAGATTGGCTCTCTCTTCCTTGGCATATTTTGTTGTAACTTATTACTCATCTCTCCTATGTCCCTCTCAGCTGAAAAGGTGTATAATAAGTGGCCAAGAAAATTTTATGTAGCTTTACTTTCACACAAATGATTTTTTTCTTGTGGGAGGGGGAAGAGAGGAAGCATTTCTTAAAGGAGTCATCTTTCACTTTTAAGCATTATGTCAAACAACGGTGATTTCCAGAAGCCAATCGCTTGCCCCTGATAGGAATTTGCTCATGAGGTCCCACAGAGAAGGAACCAGATACCTGACTGAGAAGGTATACCCTCTAGGCAGACTGCAAAACTCACTGAAGAGAGAAAACTAAAGAAACTGGAAAGACATGGGTATGTTATAAAGCAGAGAAATGCTGAATACAAGAGAAAGGATTAAAAATTCGTCTCCTGTTCATGAAAGGGACAATAAGTGCTTCACATATGAGCCGAAAATTCATAACAGAGACTGTGATGACTGGCGCCTGTAAGCTGAACCCTGACATGGGCTTCTCGCCAGCTGACAGTGGGGCACACAGGACATACTAAAAATGACAATAGGGTACCATAATTCTGAGTAGGGCATCCAACAGGGTCAGCAAAGACCCCTTATTGGAAAACCCACGTTGTTTAACCTTTTAGCCTAGAGATTATCAGCATACTTGGAGATTTTACTTTCTAGTTTAAAAAATTTTATTCCATTTCTCTCCCTGGAGCCTCCATGCCCAGAATTTCACCTCTGCACTGGATTAGAGGACAATCTTTGATCTCAGAGTCTTATTTTCTCCTTGGACAGACAAGTGTTTAAAAAAAAAGACATGTGAGTGCTCTAGGGGGGAAATTAGAATTTCCTTTCACCTGGGGTCATCCATAAGGTGTGCTTAGTGTAGAAACCAATGGAAGAGATGGTTGCTTTAGTCTTCTAGATAAACTGAACAAGGATTTGGTCATCTGGGAAAAAGGGAATGCTTGCTTTCTATAACACTGAACTCATGGTGCTAAATATTATTTTGTACTGATTAAATTTATTACTATAAGTCTATGTTGAGTATAATAAATCTGATTGTTTTGAGGTGTGTATGTACGTGTGGGGGGAGGGGGATTTTGTGACTTATTGCCAGCAATGCCATTGTTCCTTGTGAGAATACAGTAAAATGGATAGTACAAAAGCACCATAGTCCAAATATAACAATACATGAGCGACTAAATATCTTTTCTTTTTAAAAACTTTATTTTTAGAACAGCTTTAGAATTAAAGAAAAATTGAAGATAGTAGAGAGTTTCCACATCCCACACTCAATTTCCTGTTATTAACATCTTACATTAGTATGATATATTAATTGTAATTATGTATGTAAGTATGTATGCAATTATGACTAATTATTATTAACTGAAGGTCATGGTTTATTTAGATCTCCATAGTTTTTACTTAATGTATTTTTTCTGTACCAGACTCCCAACCAGGATACCACATTACATTAAGCTGTCATGTGTCCTTATGCTCCTCTTGAACGTGGCAGTTTCCCAGACATTCCTTATTTTTGGTAACCTTGACAATTTTTTTTTTGGAGACAGGGTTTTGCTTTGTTGCCCAGGCTGGAGTACAGTGGTATAATCAGAGCTCACTGTAGCCTCTAACTCCTGGGCTCAAGCGATCCTCCTGCTTCAGCCTCCTGAGTAGCTGGGATTACAGGTGCACACCACCGCATCTGGCTATCTTTGACAGTTTTGAGGAATACTGGTCAGGTATTTTGCAGGATGCCTCACTACTGGGATTTATCTGGTGTATTTTTTTCATAATAAGACTGACATTATGGGTTACTGAAAGGAAGATGACAGAAGTGAAGCTCCATTTTCATATCATCATATCAAGTGTACATATTATCAACATGATTTATGACTATTTATGTTCACTTTGATCACCTGGCTGAGATACTGTTTGTCAAGTTTCTCTGTTGTAAAGTTCCTCTCTTTTCCGTACTTTAAACTTGGAAAGGGAGGCACAATATGTAGGCCACACTTAAGAGTGTGAAGTTATGCTCCCTCTCCTTGAGGGAGAATTAGCTACATTAACTATTTGAGATTCTTCTTCTTTGGAAATTTGTCTCTTCTCTCCCCATTATTAAATTATTCAATCATTTATTTATATCAGTATGGAAATTCATTTTTTATATGATCAACTAAATTTTAATACATTCAATGACAAGACTTAAGGCATATAGGCAAAGCTAAATGACAATGCATTCTAAATGAATATGATTTAGAAACCACACTTGCCAATGAGAGGTGGACTTTTGTAGATGAGATGTTTCCTCATAGAACAAGTAAGGAAAATCAGGGGATTGTTTCTACTGGAAGCTACTCTGATTATAATATAGGTAAAGGGTAATTTATCAGAATATTCTTTCAAATACTATAAAGGATCTTGAACATAATATATAAACTTGTTTTTATAAATATTTAAATTAGTTTCTGTAAACTTTCTAAACTTTTTATATACATAGCAAGGTGGCTAAAACGGTTATAAAAGTCTCATCTGTTGAAATTCCTTCAGCTTTTGGTTTTTTCCTTGGAATCTTTCCCTATTTCTCTCACTCTACATTGCCCTTTAGGTAAAAGCAGAATGTGAACTTTATAAGAAAGTCAGTGGGGAATCCTGGCATTTTTATTACAAAAGCTAGATGTCTAAAGAATAACTGACAGAGAGTATCTTTGGTCATCATTGGTCACGGCTTAAATGTGCAAAAGATGTAATATCATGAGGGAAAGAAAGAGAGGAGCATGTACAAAACTGCAAATGTTAGGAGAGTATCTCAAAGTTATAGAAAAATGTGATTTACTTATATAAACCTCATGTCAATGATTTTGTATTACATGGACTCAAATACACAATAAACATGCAGTGCCTTTTCTACTGACTACCTTATATTCTATGACTTCCAAGTATTGTACATGTGTTTATACATTTCATGGCCATTTTTATCAATTAAAACATATTTTTAAGACACTGGAATTAAGTCCACTCTATTCAAACAATTCTATTTTACTGTTATCATTCTGTATTTCAAAACATTGGAGCATTATACAGTGCTCTGAACTACTTGGCTTAGGAAATACTAAAGGCATAAAATTCAGTTTAATGGTCTTAATTTCTTCAGAAAGTCTATATAAACACACACACATACACACACATGTACACACTCTCTATCTCTGTATATATATACATATATATATATACACACACACACAGGTATATATATATATATACATATCGAAAGAGAGAGAGAGAGAGAGAGAGAGAGAGAAAGTGGAAAAACTAAAGTGTACAAGAATAAAGTTTCACATTATAAACTGGTAAGCAGAAACCATCTATAGAATGGTACGCTGATCTGTACTCCTGAAGTGAGAAATGAAAAAGACCCTGGACAGTGCACAGGTCACAGTAAAAGATTCCAAGGGCAAAGAGAAGTCAATAAATAGAAATTTTGAGCCACTGTAATTTAAGGGAGGAATCAAGCCATGACATTGGGAGAAACAAGAAACCACAGGAGCAAATGTACCAGGATGCCAGAGAAGCATTAGGAGCAAGAAAAGATGAAGAGGGAACATAGACAAAGGCCAACTAGACACACATTTAACATTTGTTAGTTTTATGTATTTCTTTAGGGCTGTGTGTGGGGCCCTAGAGTAATGACAGATATCTATGAACAGGAAGTAAAATTAGACATAGACAAACTCTGCAGTCTGTCAGATTTTCTTTAGCTTGTGTATAGTGCCTAATGAGCAGTAGCATCACAGAAATACCACAACTGTACCATCTTCATGGCCTACAGAAAAATACAACACAGGGAACTGGATGCAACAGCTCTCAATAACTAAAACATAAACAAGAAAATGCATTTGGTTAAATTATGAGCTATTTGCTCTTAATCTTCATTAGCATTTCTTTAATTAAAATTCTTTTCTGAGTGCCCTGAAGGCATAGCATAATTGAGCCCAGGAAGCTACTAATGTGAGTCTTTAGGATATATGCCACATATTCTAACTTCCCATGACATTAATGATACCTTGTTGTGATCAGAAATGTCCTGGAGCATGCATAAGGTTGACATTATCTCTTTTGGGCCACAAGGTTATCATCTACATGATTATTGCTTGAATACATTTAAATGATCACTAATGCACCTTGTAAAAAGTAACTCTCAGAAAGTATATACTAGAAAAAATGAGATAATTAACCAGAGTGCTTAAAAATACTTAAGGAACAACAACAAAACCTCCAATTTTCTTCTTGGTTTTTCAAGATTAGTATAGATGACACAAAACCAATATTACTTTAGATCCACCATAGAACAATTTGAACATCTATTTCCAATAATGTATATTCTACGTGCTTTTCCAAAGATTTCTTCTTTCCTATATTTGAAAGAGGTTCTGAAAGGTCTCTTTTGCAAACCTAAAGGACAAAAGCAACCTTTAGCTAAATGTTTTTGGTAAGAAAAGTGATAAGTTTCTTAACTAAAAGCATTTTACCTCATCTACAGCCCATTTCTTTCAAATCTAATATAAAAATTTCTTAATACCTTCTAAAGACATACAAACATTTATTTTTAAGTTTCTTTTCTTGATGATTTTGCAATGCCTAATGAGAGATTAACTGATTGCTCATATATTTGATATAAACTCTGCAAATCTTTTGCTATGTCAAAACAAAAGGCTTATTTAGGAGTAAGTCCTGAGGACTGAGGTTTGTTAAGATGGGGAAATACCTATTGGTTTTCTGTAGTTATCTAAGTAACATTAGAAATTAAGAATACTGCTCCTCTTACACTATGATTTCCTTCATTACTTTTTCATGTAAGGTTCTCTTCCTTTGTAACTATAAGTTATTTAAGGGTAGAGACATTAGTCTTTTCTGTCTCTGACATACCTATGATAGGCAGATTCCCATTAAGTGTCTGATCCTTTTATCACAATGCTTCTCATTTTAAATTTCATCTCCAAGAAAATACACCATGCTCTTTTACATGAGCTATGTGTTCCATGAACCTGCTATTACCCTCCATGACATAAGCCCCCTTTACTCATTATTTGAGAGGCAAATTTTTATTTTTTTAGAAAGGCTTTCAGCATAGTCTGTGAAGCCTAGCTCCACCATATCAGAATGACGTATGTGCTCTCCACTCTTTCCTGTCTTTGCACTTTCGTGTTAAGCTTTTGTATGATGTATTGTACCATTTGTGTGCCTGTCTCTCTCTCCCTTCTGAACTATAACTCTATTGAGGGCAGGAATTGTTTCTTTCAATTCTTATTAACTGATAACTGTACCTAACACATGGTAGAAGCTCAATAAGTAAATACTAAATTTTTAAAATCACTGAACTCTGGGTTTCATAAACTGCAGTTTGGTTTTTTTAATGATGTTGAAAGTCCCACCAACAAACACCTAATTGCTAAATCCATAACTCTTTTTTTCAGTAAATTTGTGTAAAAGAAACTTAGTCATACTTGAATCAGTTATTCCAGCTAAACTTGTGCATTAAGAGATATTGACCTCCGGCCTAGCAAAGAGAAGGGAATTGCCTGCTGGGATGGATGTTGATTACTATATTCTGTAATCAGACACTCAGCATCATTGTTTTTTTCTCAATCCTATAAAATATGTCCTTTCCTTCTAATTGGCAGCTACAATACAAGTCCTTATGATCCCACGATTGCGTTATTCCACTGTGAGTAAGAAGGGCCTCTTTGTTGCCTATCTGCTCTTTTTCCAAGAGTGGCTACTTGGCCCAATGCCTCATGAAATGAAGTTATGTCATAGTCTCTTTCATGGGAAAATATCGATGATTTGTTCACACAAGGCCTTGATGGGCTAAAACAATTACTAGTGATGTAATTTCTCAAGTAATTACATACAGATATGTGTGTGTGTGTGTGTGTGTGTGTGTGTATGCACTTTTTCCTTATAACAAAATAATATGAGCCATTGCAAATAATTTGTTGGTTAAACAGATATCATATCTTCCATAATAAATCAATGATACATATGTTTCTATATATGATAACATTTTGGATAGTCATCTTACCTGTCTAAAGGAGAACAAAGGATGGAAAAGATTTAACTAAAAATAAGAAAAAGTTATAAGCATAAATAATTACTTACATTTCCCTCATATCTAAAAAAAGAGATTCCTAATTTGCTTTTTAATTAACTTTTATTATTTATACCCTTAAATGCTCATGCATATTGATTTTTATATTTTCTTGAATATATTACTATCCTTACCATCTAATTAAATTTTTTCTCATTTATTAGACAATTTTTTCTTGAGAGAATTGTAGACTCTCCATTTTTTAAGCTGCAAATTGATATCATCAGAATTATCAAATTTGGTAAACTATAAATTTTTTAACATCTATTAACCTGCCCATAGAATGTATCTAATTCTTCTCACTTTAATTATATTTTAGCTTTGAAAATAATCCTAGAAGTGTATCATAGAGTTACACATATCAAGATATTTAAATTGTGAAAAATATATATAGGTATAGTTTCTCTAAATGAAGGCTTTCCATTCTACAATTCCATACAGGAGTTAAGACTGCTTAGAACAATTCTTACCACATCAGAATATTTGATAATAAACATATCAACTCAGAAATTTCATTATTGATTATGTAAAATATGAGTTTTGAGAATAATAGCAGTTTTATGAAAAAATATGCTAAGGTAGTGTTATGCCATTCATATTGCCATCATTTAAAACATGAGATCATCTTTGTAGTTTGTACATAGGAACTGACATCTAGGAAGTTTATTCTAAAAATTAAAGATAAAATTTCTCTTATATGAGTTAAACTAGAAATCAACAGATTAATCAATAGTTTATGTCAGAAATCTGCAATGTCAACTTTCAGAGATAGAAGGACTCTTACACTAGTGATGTTCGACCCTAACCTAATTAATGGCATTAACATGTGCAAAGAAAGAATGTGGCAGTCAAAAGTGTGAGAAGCTTGTCATTCTGCAAAATGCCTAAAAGAGAATCATGAGAAACAAAACCCTAAGCAGTGCCTTGTAAGTTATCCAAAACAATAGTCTTACACTTTGATTTATATAGCAGTCTCTGAGAGCTTAGTTAACCTGATTCTCCCACTAGATAATATACTCTCAGTGTAGTAACAGGATCAGATGGTTAATTTTAATGACCTTGAATTAATCAAGATAATATCAAACTCTTAAGTCCCTTTAACTATTAATATCTCATTCATTTAGACA